>JAEMOT010002570.1:0-48630 GCA_019297695.1 Apostasia ramifera | reverse complement strand
GATCATATGCTGAAGAAAACTCTAAAATAGTTTTACCCTCCTCATTTATCTCTCCAAAACCATATCCACCATGTATATTATTAAATTCCTCAGCAACACGTCCAACATGTCCATTTAAATCTCCTTCAATAAATAATCTTTCCTCCTGAGGTATCTCTTGTATTAACTCTTCTAAATCATTCCAAAATTTTTCCTTTGTGCTCGCATCTAAGCCAACTTGGGGAGCATACACACTTACAATGTTAATAATCATTCCATTGATTATAATTTTTAAAGCCATAATTCTATCACAATTTCTCTTAACTTCCACTACATGATCCTTCAAGCTCTTATCCAGAATTATACCCACTCCATTCTTATTTTTATTCTTACCAGAGTACCAAAGTTTAAAACCTAGGCCATCAATTTCCTTAGCTTTCTCTCCAACCCATTTTGTTTCCTGCAGGCACAAAATATTAATCTTTCTATGAATCATAATATCCACCAACTCCATTAGCTTGCCCGTCAGGCTGCCTATATTCCAAGTTCCTAATCTAATCCTACTTACTTGAGTTCTACTATGATGGACTAGCTTCTTTACCCGCATCCGTCCATGATGTGGGGACCCTTGCTCATTTTTCACTACACCCGGGCGCCGATGCAGCGGCCCTTGCTCATTTTTCACTGTATTCAGGCAATACAGCGCGTCGCTTCCAGGGAACGCCCTAGCTTTAACGCAATTTTCTAAAGGATTCATATCATGATTGATTCGACAAGTTTTACGCTGGCTGTCGACTGCCTAAATGGAGGTCGATCATCCTCGGATGGTAGTGAAGGTCGCGGATAGTAGTGCTCAGGAGGATAGAACTGAAATGGAGGTCAGCCATAGTGCTGAACAATCCGCTCAGCTAAAGCCTCCTGACGAGCTATCAATGCATGTTGTCCTGCCATCAAGTCTCACTGTCCATTTAGTAGTTGCCTTGTAACATCCCGACCACCAATAACCCGAGCTTAAACATCATCGCGCTCAGATTACTAACAACCGAGATGTTAGAGATAAAAATTCGCCCACTTTTAAAATTAATCAACTAAAATATACTTTATTTGTCTAGAACACACCACAATTTGCAACTTCACTCTATACCAATTTACATCAAAAGAAAAAAAAAACTCTTTAAGATTTCCTAATTTGCATTTTCAAGTATATCAACTAAATCTCAGGTATTTTTAATCTATTTTCTCTTTGACTTCTCTTCCTTTTTCCCTTGTGCTGTGCTATACCTGCCATGTCCCATGCAAGAGTCCATTAGAACGGACTCAACAGGCAAAACTAAAAGTCCAAATGAGCATAAGAAATAAACATAAAAGTGATTTCTTAAACATAAGTTTGCACAACCATACACATAACTTTACATCATTCTTATAAATATATATATATAAAAGAAAATATCAGATACAACTAATACTGAAATTAAGTTTGCGCAACAGTTTCATTTCTTATTTAATCACTTTTACTTTTGGGCCCTGGTTTCTTAGTTTACGCCTCAACTGTCTTTTTCATATATTAGATGCCGTAGCGCCCTAGCTCTCAGCGGCAGATTGGGAATCGTCATCCCCTAAAGTAAATATGAGGCAGGGACATAAACGCAACAAGAAACCTAATTAAAAATCAATTGTGGCATGTCAAGCATTTTATCTCAAAATCTTATTCACAAATTCAAGATTCGACCACTTCACAAGCCTGTACACTTGTCCTTGTGTCGATCCCGACTTAACTCATTTTCACTAGCCCTCGAGGCTACTCGATAATATTCATCATAGTTCTCACTTCAACAAGTAATCATTATTTTTATTATAATTTATATCATCTCAAAAGGTATATGACAATACTTAATTAATCACCATTCCAAACAAAATATTATACCAATGCGCAAACGACTAAAAAACCCACCATGTTATTTGCATCACAATGACAGCTCATAAGTTAGTTAACTATTTAATAACAAATTTGATATTTTATAGTCATAAAAGTAATAAAATCTTATCTTTTGCTCATATATAACTATAATTCAATATTCATAGCTTTCTAATAAATCTGAACTTACTTTCATTTCCAATTTCATCCAACTAAAACATCATGATATAATTCTTTTTAAAATCAACTCCAAATGTAAACAATGTAGTAAATTAAGTGATCCATCACTCTACAAGTTTTCATTCATTTTGTAGAACATTTGAACAAGATAACTATCACAAAAGCAATATATGCATTTGTATTCTAAATTCTCAGATTTCAGTTCTACTTTGAGTCAACTAAAACATATATCAAATGACATTTTCTATCCAAGTGTCAAACATCAAAATTGTAGAGCATGAAGTGAACCACAAATCTGCTAATTTTCACATTATATGGAATTCATTTAGTAGGGCTAATCTTCTCTAAACCAAAACCTAACATAATTTTAGGGAAAACTGTCAGCTTAAATTCAAGGCCACCAAATCTAACTTTTAATTCGGAATCAATCACAAATTTGAATATGAAAGTTGTAGCTAACAAATTGAACTAAGCTTCTGCCAAATTTCATTTAAATTGGAGGTCATTTGATATACCAAAACTTGCTACAATCTAGACCTCAGATTTCTATCTGAATTACAGAAAACAGATTTTGAACACCAAATTTAAACTCAATGAAAACCACTAAAATCTCCTCATATGGAAACATATAATGTCATTTCAAAGCTCAAGAAGTCTTCTAAATAGCAAAGAAAACGTCACTCAAATCCGGTTTCATATGATATAAATTTATTCTTTAAGCCCAGCTCTGTCAGAAAATCGTTCTATTCTAACAGTTTTGATTCAAGGGTTCATTAGCCCATCTTGCAGTCAAAATCACAAAAATATACAATTAAAGAATTTATAATAGACTTCATTACCTACAACATATTCAAATTTCAAGGAAAACGGACATGATTTGCCTACCTTATGAACCAAGCAAATTGACTCCCTCTCATTTGCTCTTCCAAACTCAGCAAACTAGCATGCATGCAAGTTCTTTTTCTCTCCTTCTTCCAATTTTTTCCTCCACTCCAGCAGATAAAAAGGGCCCTCTTTGAGTATTTGAGCACCACTTAAAAAGAGGAAATGATGTAAAGAAGCATTATAAAAGAAAATGCTTTTCTCCTTCTCTCAAGTTAAATTCTAATTCATTCTTTATTCTCCCAACTCTACAATTGGCTTCATGCATGAGCTTTTCTTATTGAAAATCATCCAAGTGTCCTCCCGCATGACCATTTGGCTGAATTTTGACCAAGCCCAACTCACTTAAGCTAAATAAAATCCAAATAAAGATTAATTATCTTAATTTAATTCTCATTCAACCAAGCTTAGTGATTACTTTCCTATAATGCAGCTATTCAAATTCTCACCACATGCAAATAATTATTTTCAAAATTACCACCTAGAGAATAATTTTTTTTAATTCTAAAATATATAGATAATTTAGTTGAGAAAATACAAAATATTATAAAATTAAATACCTGGATGTTACATGCCTGATGCTCTGTTCAAATCGAGTCACCCGAAAGGAAAATCTCTGCTCCATATCATGGCGCAATGTATCAACCTGAGTAATAAAACCATGATATGCTCCAGCTGTAGGCTGTAGGTCATCTCGATAAGCATGATGCTCCTATGGCTCTGGCTGTTGCTCGGGTACTGCACGATGTGCAGAAGCTCTTTAACCTTACTAGCTAAAAGGGGCAGTGTCCACATTGAGTCTAGCTCAACTCATGTTACCTCGATTGGTTTTATCCTTGAGACCTAGATAGTGGATCTTACCCTGAGAGATGTCTATACCAATGGACTAAAGATATGCGGTTATGATGTGACAATATGGCATATAAATAAAGTCATCGCAATGGGGTAGTCTGTGTTGACGGATAAGAGAATAAAGTTGATAACCTAAATTAATGGAATGCCTTTGAGTCATGACATACATCATGTATAGGTGGCCAGTGCGAATGCTAGTACGATTGTGTGAGGGTGGGATGAACACAGTTGACAATAAAATGGTAAACAAGAACATGAACATTAGGAAGACTTTGACTAGGAAAAATATGAGTGTCACGAGGCAGAAGCTGACCAAAGAAACACTGGAACATGTCATCACGCTCATCTATGGTGTCTCCTTCAGCATGATAATCAAGGAAAGAAAAAAAGTAAGCATCTTGATTAGGAAGACCAAGAAAATTGTTGAGATCATTGAGGGTGATCTCAATAATCATGCCCTGAAGATACATGTTCATCCTATAGGGCTCAGATTCAGTGGGTGCCACATCAAGATGATGAAAAAATAGGGCACATAGATCAAAGTTAATGTTCGAGGTGCATGTTGCACACATGTTCCATTGGTAATGATTACTAAGAGGGCATACACTACATTTGTGACATCCAGGAATCTGATTTGAAGTTAAAAGAAATTATAACAAAATTTGATTTGAGGTTTAAAAATTAAAACTGATTTGGACTTAAAATGAAGAATTTTGGACTTAAAATAAATAATTTTGAACCTATTTATAAGGATATGAAAGTTAGGGGACTAAATTATAATTTTTCCTTAAAAAAATGGATAAAACTCGAGTGGAGTCACTCATATAACAAAGGTCAACTAAGGTAGAGATGAGTGAAGATGAGTTTGAACTCTTCTCCATCCTAAGAGCATTAAGCTCATTTCGAAGCCCTTTGACCTATGCCCTTAGGTCATCCATAAGGTCACTAATTAATTCGGTCAAATCATCATAAGAAAAAGAATTTACCTCAGGTTCATCTTCAGATTGGCTCTCCTCATTTGCAATGGCCATGAATGCGAGGTCACCTACATGCTTCTTATTGGACCCTTCATCTGATGATGATGAATCTGAATCATCCCAAGTTGTGACAAGCACACTCTTTGTGACGCCCAAAGAATTGTGATTTGAAGTTTTAAAATTGAAATTATTTTGGATCTAAAAGAAATATTTTTGGACCTATTTGTAAGGGAAAGGAAATACGGGGACCAAAATGCAATTGTTCTAAATCAGATAGGAACAACACGCGCTGGAACTGCCTTTGCCTCTGTCGTTTTCCGCGTGTCGCCCGCGCTGGAGAGAGAAAAGCTTCCTTCCTCTCTGGTCTCTGTTCCGCCCGTGCCCACGCGCGCGCCCGTCTCCGCGTTCCGCCTGGTTTCCGCCGAGCCAAGCAAACAGCAGCAGCTGCAGCCAGCAGGGAAGGAGGAGAAGAAGAAGAAGGGAAGGAAAAAGGAATTGAAGCGGATTTTTCTTGTCCGAAATTCTTCTCGTATTTCTCGGCTTTATATCGAGCTATCAAAATGACGTATAAGAGGTACGCAAGAGTTCTAAGTTGTTTATTAAATTAAATCTGCAAATTAATCAATTAATTGATATACGTGATTTTATGTGTTATGTTGAATTAAAAATGACATGTATAGTTAAATGCTTGTTTTATGGTTGAACCCATGTTACAAGAATGATTATTATTGCTCAGAATGATTGATTAAACTACATGATTAATTAATAGTGGAATGGAATATTGATTTTTATGCTGAAATAAATGTACAAGAATGTCAAAAGCAGGATGATGTATATTTAACATATTATTGAATAGTTTACCAAGTTTAAAGGCAGAATATGATCTGTGAAAAATGTGATTATAAAAATATTTTTAAGATCGACAATGGATTAAAAAGGGTTTCTTGTCGCGTTTATGTTCATGTTTATGCTCGAGCCATGCCATGTGGTTTGGTAACCTGCCAAATGTTGGAGATTGTTGCCAAGATGTGTAAACAACCTGCCACTACAGGGGATGATTGTATATATTATGTGACACTCCTTCATATGTGAGGTATAGGAGTTGTCAAGAATCCTATGTATATGTGATGATGAAAAAAAGGCAGTTGTGACATAATCCAAGAAACCAGGGTCCAAAAAATAAAAATATAAAGAATAAAAAGGATTTACAGCATATTGTTAATATTTCATGCTATTCTGACATCATCATTTATATTATGACTGTCAAATTGTCTTGACTATTTGCTATTCATGTGGATAAGAAAGTATGATGTATGTTTGCTTGTAAATAATTTTTATTTAGCAAATTAGTGCTTATTGCCTACTCAGTCCTAGAGTCGGTGGACTCCTTTATTGGCAGGTACTGGTGAAGAAAGAGACACACGAGGGGTCTACGAGCACTAATCGGGAGGGATTTATATTTCAGTTTGATCATTTGTATAAGCTAGATGTAAATTATATTTTGTGACTAAATAAATATGTATTAAACATGATGTTTATAGTATCAGTTTGTTATTTAAATTATATTACTTCCGCTGTATGAGATAACATTTCTGTTTTGTTGAAGTTAAAAGTTTCTATGTATAATCTTTCCTATGTTTTAAGTGAGTTTCGTGGTGCTCCGAAAAAGGGACGTCACCTGTGGTGTCTCGAAAGGGGGACGTCACACTCTTTTTCTTCTTGGATTTGTCTCTATCTTTTTGTTCTTTATAAATTTTTAGACGTTCATCACGAAAATGCCCATTTTTTCAACATCCATAGCACGTAATGTTCTTTTTCCACCCTTCACCTCTCTTAATTGAGTTATGTGGCTTTCTCATTTCCTTGACAAACTTGTTCATATCATTTTATTGAACTTCTTTCCACGCCTCATTATTCTCTGCATCATATGAGCCACGAGAGCGGCCTCAGAATCGCTATCATCAGAATTTTCATCAGAAGAGGATGAATCATAAGTCTTTTTAGTTTTTTTGGAAAAATCTTTAGTTGTAGTTTTCTTTGATGTCTCTTCTTCGGCAACAAAGGCAATGCCTTTCTTTATCTCTTTTTCGGATCTATGGCGACTTTCACGGAGTTCCATGTGGCTAAACAGGTCATCAACCTTATAGGTATTCAAGTCTTATGATACCCCTATGGCATCCATCTTTTCTACCCAAAGTTGAGTCCTCGGAAAGGCTTCAAGTGCCTTACAGATCACATCCCTATTCTCTAATACCTCTCCAAGGCTAATAAGACCGTGATATACCTCTTGAATCTTGCATGCATCTGAGCCACTGATTCGCCATCCTTCATTTTGAAATTATCGAATTGATTTCAAAAAAGTGCATTTTTAGCTCGTTTTACTTCAAAAGTTCCTTCATGTAGCACCACTAGTTTATCCCACATCTCCTTTGTGGATGATTGAGGGCCAAGCTTATTCACCTCCTCCTTACTCAACGAACACTGCATAAAAAGTAAACCTCCAGCATTAGCCATGTACCTTTTCTTATGGAGTTCTGTCCAACTTTTCCATCCCAAGTTCATTTTCGTTTGTCTTTTGGTGGTTGATAGTCAATTTGATGTTATACATCATTTCAAAATCCACCTAAAGGCAAGCCATCATTCGCATCTTCCAATATGTGAAGTCCGTCCCATCAAATAGTGGTGACCGATGAATTGATTGTTCTTCTTGCAATCTAGACGCCATTATCTTCCCGGATGTGAAGCCGAATGGAAGAACTTGGCTCTGATACCAACTGTAAGATCGAATGAACGTCTAGAGGGGGGTGAATAGACGTAATTTTGATAAATAAAAATTATTCACACAACCCAAAATTTATTAATAATAACAAGAGAAAATATATGCAGAAGTGAAAAATAAAAATCTCATTTAGAAAAGCACATGAGAATATACGTGGTTTAGCATTTCACTGTGCCTACATCCACGGCCAGAAGGCGCACACACAAAATCAATTATATTAACTCATTTCACACTAGGATAATGGAGAAACCCTTTTTACACTACTACACAATCACCTTTTTCCTTCTAAGTTTCACTTATCTAAAGTCACATGCTCACTCTTTTTCACTCAAAGAAAATAGAAAATTCGAAAAAAGAAAATCAAAGAACCAACTAAAAACCAAATTACAAGAATAATATCACATAAGGGTGGCAAAATGGGTCGGCGGGTCGAGTTCGGGTCGAACCCGAATCCGACCCGACCCGAATAGCCTCAACCCGAACCCGAACCCGACCCATTTATCAAATGGGTAAAAATCTAAGACCCGAACCCGACCCGATTAATAAATGGATCGGGTTGGCGGGTTGGCGAGTCGACCCGACCCATTTATAGAGTATTTTCTGATAAATGTCTAACTCGAACCCTGCCCGACCCGATTATGCCCAACCCGAACCCAACCTGTTTAATAAATGGGTCAAAATTCATGACTCACATTTCTTTTTTTTAAAATTGACTTTAAGTGTGCGAAGAAATGTGGAGATCACCCTTTCAAGTTGAGCACATAAGATCAGGCACTTAGATCGACTTTTTAATCACTTTAGAATGAACAAGAATGTTTTTCCAACACAATCAACAAATCTTTCATCAAAATTATTTATACACTCTCCAAATAGCTAAACGGTCAAAAAGATCCTAAAAAGTAATTAAAAACGACTAGGAACGTAGCAGCTAAAACAGCACTTGGTCGACAAAATTCAAAAACAATTCAAAATCAGCTGCAACGATAGTTGTTGGTAGACTAACTTGGTCTATCAAAGGCTTGGTAGACCAACTTGGTCGACCAACCTTATAAATAAATTATTTTCCAATGTCTCTATTATAAGTCGACCAAATTGGTTAACCGACCAACTTGGTTAACCAGCTTAGTCTACCAACTTGGTCCACCAATGCCTGCACTAGTACACAACTGCTTATAGAGAATTTAAGATCTCGATTCGAACCTATATCAACCGAAACCTATTATCTTAGACTCACAACCGTAGAACTCTGTCCTTTCTTTGTCTCACTTCACGCACTT
The DNA here is from genome assembly GCA_019297695.1 of Apostasia ramifera. Lineage (NCBI taxonomy): Eukaryota > Viridiplantae > Streptophyta > Magnoliopsida > Asparagales > Orchidaceae > Apostasia > Apostasia ramifera. The sequence continues at coordinate 39,789 of JAEMOT010002570.1, read as the reverse complement.
AATAAATCAATCTTACAAAGATTTTTATTAAAGTCGAAACAAAATAAGAAATGCGCGCTTGTCTTCGAGTTGCTCTGTTGATTCGACACCATCTTGAAGATTTTAATTGCTTTGAGCATTTTTATCTAAAATAGTTCTCACACTTCAATTTATCATCCACTATCTTTTTACTCATATTATAACAATTCATTTGTTTAACACTAGCTTGACCCAATCCAGCCTGCACAATCAACTAGAATCCAGATCAGTAATGGGTCAACTTAAACTCTTTGTCAAACATCAAAATAAAAGTACCAATAGAAACAAGGGAGGAACCAACAACATAATCCAAAAACTGACTCTGTGCAATGAAAAGTCGATAGCAATAACATATGACAAGATTCAAATTTTAAGTTAAAAGGGCAACTCTGTGCATACCTTAACATTCATACTGTCATTCAAAACAAATTTTTGCTCCAACAGAACTACCTCTTCAAAGTATTTTCGCAGCCGACCTTCCAACATCTTTTCCTTTGCCATTTGAGATTTTCCAGAGCTTTCAGCCTGAACTTGGTTTTTAAAAAGAATTCAAAACAAGTATAAATCATCAAACCTGTACTAGTTCCCACAAAAAAGAAAAACATGCATTACACAACATAAAATGTAGTAAATCCGCTAAGACAAATCGTTTAGTAATAGGATCTCAAAGAAAGACTAATAAAAGATAAAGTAGAGTAATGAAAATAAGAACCCCTTGGCCACAACAATAAGGTGGTATAGCCCGATCAACCGGTAATGTAAGAAACCCACCGGTATTACTCAAATGCCATGGACAACTTCAGCAGAAATTCATAAGCAAAGTTAGAATTACTATTACTATATTGAACTAGCAGTATTTGTTCAACAGAAGAAAAAATGAGAATCAGGTTTTCATAAGGTCGAAGTACCTGCAGTTCGTTAGGAATACAAAATAAAACATAACGATGAAATTTTGGTAGTCAGGCTAGCTTCCAAAAGAAGCATTTCGAAGGCTAATGCCACACATTTAGTTAAAAAAGAAGCATTACAAGGATAAAAGCCCCAACATTCAGGATAACAGTAAAACAATGCATAACATTGATTCAAATAGGATTCAGGTCTAGGGGTGTGCAAACTATGGTTTAAACCGAAAAATCAAACCAAACCGTTTAAATTTAACGGTTTGGTTTGGTTTAGAATCTAACGGTTTAGTGATGGTTTGATATTTTGAGCATTTCGGCTAATTAGTTTGGGTTCGGTTTCATATGTTTGGAAAACAAACCGACCAAATTAACTGATTATTAAATAACCCACGTATAAATATGATTTTAGAGTTAAGCCGGTTCAGTTATATTATAGTAGTTTTACGGTATTAATTTTGAATCTATTGAAGTGATAGTGCATATATATATATATATATATATATTTATGAGTTTTCACATTGTATTTTTATACTAATTATTTAGTGTATTTTTTTTCATGTGTAGTAATTAGGATGAATTCTTACAACGAAGACTATCTGAATACTTAAAAAAATATTCATCATTTTTAATAAACAAATGAAGTTTTTGTTATGAAATTTTAAATATACTGTGATATTTATGTAATGATGTGTGCAATTGCTTCTGAACTCTTCCAACTTTTTTTATTAATTTATTTTGGTGATGCAATTGAGTTATTAAGTTAAATTATTTATTGTGCTAAATAACTCTTCTATTAAAGCAATTATCTAGATATTAATATAGCAATATTTAATATCATTATAAGAAGATTAAGAAAATTTTTGAGATAAAAAAATATGATTTTAACCGAACCAAACTAAACCAAATCGGTATTTATTTGGTTAGTTTGGTTTGGTTTATAATCTAATCTAGGTGGTTTGATTTCATTAAAGTTAAAACTGAACTCAATAATTTTGTTTTGTTTGGTCACCAAACCAACCAATTAAACCGAATTCACAGACCTACTTAGGTCTGCTTTAATAACTTCTGCTTTTAGATGTCATAAACAAGGAATTGCAGTTCGAGGTCAAGTTGCACTAGTCCTTCAAACGCTCTAATAACAACAACAAAAATGGAATCTAAATACAAAGTTGCTGGAATGGAAAACTAAGCTGTGAAAGAGAGGAAAAAAAAATTTTGATCACAAGAAGGAAAGGCTACAAGTAAGTTCAAGTTTAACCAAACTCAAACTCCAGGCTTCTGATTTTGTGACAACTACAATTATGATCATCTTTAATTCAAGTCAGCTCCACGGAAAAAAGTGATTTCTGTTCGACTTAAATAAATCTTGAGTTGGTTCGGAAACTCAAGGCTGAAAACTCATAGGTTATGTATGTATGTGTGATTTTTTGAGCCTCAATGAAAATTAAAGCAAAAAAATCAATCTAAGAAATTGTGCTCTAAATGCACAAAATATAAATGCAAAATACAAAAAGAAAGAAATAAACTACAAAGGCAGGATTTTTCAATTTTATTTCTTTTTTTATAAGGTTTTTCAACTTTATTTGCACTTAAAAAAACAATAAGAACAATGGAGCTTCTCCTAGCCTAGTAGGAAGGAAGCTTGTCTGGAACTACGGAATCTTAGGTTCGAATCCACACCACCAAAATTCCCAAATAGGGTAGTGGGAAATTGTGGTGTTTAGGGGCAAAAGAAAAAAAAACAATAAGAATGAGGTTAATTAGAAATGGCATCTATAGAAGAGATGTCACGAGAAATTCTCTAAGGAGGTATGAGGCAAGCCTTCAATGAAGAGGTTGAAACTGAGATTTATAAAGAAAAAGGTATAAGACCAATAATTCTCAACAAAATGAGAGGTAAGCCATATAGGTCTTTTAAGAAAAGGTTGAAGCTGAGATTTAGAGAGAATGATGAACAGAAGATAAAGATTTATAATTATATATTTTTTGTTGGAAAAAAGTAGTTTATTACAGAGAATCCACAAATTTGAAGGAGGTAACTTAAAAGTAGGCTTTGCAAGGAGATGGGACATCGGTTATGATTGTCCATGATTTCTATTTAAGTGTTTGTATTGTAGTGGACAATAATGTTAGAACAAATCCAAAGACAATGACCATCTGACATTGGCTAATGTGCCAAAAAAACAAAATAAGATTTTCAATTATTATTTAGCTCTAAATATCTGATTTTTAAGCAAGCTTAGATTTTCAATTATTATTGCCTTCCATAATAGCAAGTAAAAGAAAAGCATAGCCTAATGAGGAAGAAGAATACCAATAAACCCAATTAAATTTGAACTATAATCCTTGCTTCCTAATGTGTGTCAATCCATTTTTGGTGAGTCCCAAAAATTTTAATGTTTAATTGAAAAAGAGAATGCAATCATAGAGAGGATATACAATAGTATTAAATTATCCCTAAGCCCTGTTTGGTAAACAAAAATTTTAGCTATGGCTAAAATTTTTATTTTATTTAAAAAAGATAAAAAATTATTTTATATATCATCCTACACAAACTCCAATATTAAATAATCACTTCACATCCAAATCAACTTTATTTCACATTTAATACAATTTTTAATATGACACATTTTATTTCACATCATAAATGCTTTTCTTTACCAAGCCATCTTTTTTCCTTCAACCAAACTAAGCATAAGTTCAAATCCTGTTTGTCTAAAGGAGGGGAAAGCAGACTGCAACCAAATAGGATTCCACAATGTTGCCTCTGGCCATTTCTAGTTTAGGAACCCAGTAGCCAAGAGTCAACAAACTAACCTGAACCAAAAGGACACAAATATACATGAACTGACATCAAACACAGAAAATAGAAGGTAGCAATTGGTAGGTTGACATATCATGTTTGTTAGTTCTCAGCATAACCCTTCAACTCGTTGTGTCAGAATCAATTATTAACTTCTCATATATATTAAAAAACTTTTAAAAATATAAAATTACTATTATATCATGATCTCTCTCTTACTTCTATCTACCTCACTTTGGCCACAGGGCCATGGGCTATCGAGCTGGGTGACATCATGCATGGCGAGGGGCCAACCACATGTGCACGGCCTGCTCGTGAAAGAGCAGCATTCACAAGATTTCGGATTTCGTTTGTTTTTATTTCACATTCTACATATTTTTTAATATAAAATTAAATTTTTTATTAAATTTATAAAATAATTTTTTTTAAATTTAATTCTCGAACTAAACTTGATCTCAAAAACATCATATTATCTTTTGTTTAAGGTCATCAGTGATATTTACTATATATATAACAACAACTAAATTTTAATCTCACTAAGTGTGATTAGTTACATTTGGTGCCAACTTATTATATCGATAGATATGCAGGTAAGGTCGTAAATAATGTTTCTATGAAATTATTACATTTGGTTTAATTAAGTCCATATTTTGTGAACCAGAAATTAAAAGAGTACAAGCATCGAATGCAACCAGCATGAGCATGGACGCAATCAGCACAAACATGGAATGGAAAAATTTTACATTACAATATCATGCCAAACAGTCTTATCAAAAAGTCAATAAGTTACCTGAGATATCAGAACATCTTGCTCAACTTCTATTGCTTCAGAAGAAACATGTTCCCTTGATAAGAACAAGGGTTTTGCCGCTACAATATGCATTGCTAATGATGATCCAACCTTCTTAAGAGCCTCTAACGAAGCATTACTATCTTCTGCTTCCAGACTTAGCAAGCCAGCAATTCGACCCAAACCTGAAAAGAGTTCAGAAAATAATATCAAAATAAAAGCAAGGAACTTTGCTGCTTAAGATTTATCATGCAAAGCAGAACCACCAATTATGTATACCTAAGCATCTAATATCAACTACATTTCAGTGAGGATTTCAGAACATATAAACAAGGATTTCAACCACATATCAGACATCAAACTGCCAATAATTGCAGTCGGTATCCACAAACATCTAATACATCTGAACGGAAAGATCCAACAAATAAAATTCTACAAGCGCAAAACATAACCATACCACCCCAAAAATGAATAAAAATGTTGGAACTATTATGAAGGAATCACCACTGCATGACATAGTACAAAACAATAACTTCAAGAACAAAATTGACATCCAATAAGAACAAATTGAGCATCTACCATCCTTTGCTGGGATCATTGCTTATACAACAAATCAACGAGCTCAGTAAGCTAGCTTCTTTACTAATCCATCAATTGTATAATCAATCAAAAGACAGTTAGAAAATCCTATAAATTACCTAAGCATGGAAAACTCGGATGCAGGAAAATAAAATTAAGAATGGTTTTCTATCTATAAAGAACTTACTTTAAATACAAGGTTAAGTTACAAGTCAGAGTATGATTCGGTCCAGATGAGCTTAATTTACACTAATTAAATGAAGCTTCACCAAGGAAATACTTGACTTGGTTTCGAAGCTTGCTTATACCCTACTCAACAACCCTTGTCAAAGAAGAGTTCAAACAGGTTAAACTGACTCACCAGTTATGGAACCAGCAAGGATGAACTTGGAAACATATATCTTATGGAATCATGCAGTTCATAAGATTTTCAATGCCAAGAGCAGCATAGTCCTACATTTTGCCAATTTGTTGACATTATAATGCTATGACCATACCTGGTTGCGGGCACGTATGAAGGTAACAGCAGACAACCCCATGTGAAAGAGTAGATAGTGCAAATCCTCTTCTAAGCTTCACGTTCTCGCCAACCATTGCAGCAACTTCAGTGATTGCGCTTTGCACTGTAGTTTCCCCCGAAAGTTTTGGATGACGCAAGTCAATCTTCATGTTCTGCAAAAGAAGTTGCAACTTGCATATAACAACAGTATTTTGATTAAAAGAAACATATGGAAGTCTATGAGAAGGTTATGCTCATAATTAAGATCAGAAAATAAATCTTTGAGAAGCACTTTCCAGCATCATGCACTTGTATGATGTGACCTATAAGCACTTTGCAGCATCAAGATGAGATAAAAAGTTAGTTATAATGTTAAGAGTTTGAGCAGTATTTAAAATATTGTTAGTTTAAAATTAAAATCTGTATATGATGTAAACTATAACGTTAATTTTAACCCAATTTAAAATTAACTAGGAAAACAAACGGCCAATATCCCTCTCTAATCTTATTGTCCATGAGTGCTACACCACCATCTCCTTCATACAATAACCTATAGTATGGCTCATTTCTAATGACCACTATCCATCTAAGCTTCACATCTCAACTACACTAATTTCATAGATATTTGTCATTTGATAGCCTGGCACTCACTCCCATGTAACATAAGCTTATTGGCTAGCAATCTTATAAAATTTTCCATTCAGCTCTGTTTGCTCGAGAAATAAAAAGTCGACAAGTGTATATTGCATTTGAAGAATTCCTTCTCTCGGGGCAAGTTAATTTCGCCCTAGAGGTGATAACTCTAGGACTTCAAAGTTTCTGGGAATCGACGATTTCTTACAAAGACAAGCTTCTGTAGTTACCCACTCTCCGTTGAAAGATAAAACTATTGATCAATAGGAAGGATCCTTTCATTACATCGAAGACCCGGATCTAGAGAGCCAAGTTAATTGTATTCATGATGGTTACTTTTAAGGCCAAGCCGATTGATGTAGGCCTTTTTCACTGGATTTATCCAGTTGGGATTTACCCACTTGTGATCTTTTTTATTATTTCCTAACCCAACTCAATGAGTTTGCGAGATAACATTTCAAAAGACATGGTAGCCTGCAATCAAAAGGTAGGCATCACAAGCTTTGGGGGAGAACTTATAATAAGCCTTTGGCTTTGTTGGTAACATGTTGAATTGAGTATATTCACTTATCAAGGACTACCTTGACCAGGCCGAAATGAGCACCTTCTTTTAGTGAGTATTTTTGAAGTGGAGACTTCTTAGAATCATTGCTTCGAAAATGACCTTCGATGCATGAATTCGATCATGCAACAGTGATAATAGACTTTGCAGAGATTATTCCATGTATACGACCTTGGATCTATTTTAAGGTAAGGCAATGTGTGACGATGTGTTCGAAGAAATAAGTTCAAAAACTTTAGTTCAAAAGTTCCTTTAAAAAAGGGGTTTGATTTCCCTTGGATAAGTTTCCATGAGAAAATAGGCTTAAACGTTTAGTTCGAATGAAAACACCAGGTTTGAACTTCACTAGTCCTAGCCTTGGGTAAATTTAGATCTTCGGCTTCATTCGAAAAAGATGAGGACCAGATACTAAAAGTTGTGATAGATGAATTTTAGAGACCACCGTCAGTTTTCATAATTCTCAGAGGTGGATAGGTAAGATAACTCAGAAGCTGGTGTTGACATGATTTTTGCATGGGAGTATTGAAAAATTCAACAAGGATGTTCATCATCATCCCGTTCTTTGATGATCTTTCTCTTTCTTTTATGGCTAGAGTTCTGATGTAATTCATGAGAAATTTGTTATTAATTTAAGATAATGCCGGCATTGTCTTGGCCAAAGGACAACGTCCTCTCATCATTTTAGAGTTTATGTTGTTCTGATCACTGAGTGAGATTCATAAAATCAGGTTTCCATCTCTATGCTCATGGAAACTTCTGTTAGCTTTATGATGCATCCGAGGCTCTCAAGATATGTCTGGCTTATTAGCCCTAGACAATGGCCACGACCAGAATAAATTTTAGAATTCCATGGAGGAGGAGAAGTTTAGATTCCGGGAGCAGAAGGAGAGGCTCACCCCTTTTAAGCTTTTTCTCTGTTCGTTGTTCTCCACCCTACAGTTCAATATTCAGAATTCCAACCCCTTCATCAATGAAATGGGGGACTATTTATAGGTGACGCTGGTGACTGCTCTGTTTAATTTTCGACTAAAGTCAGTAACTGATTCTATCGAAATCAAGCTTCTTTGAAGATCCTCTTCGATAAGAGGATCTTAGTTTTGCAGAAGCTTCTATTTTGATTAGTATGGGTCTTTGGGTCACCTCTTCGAAAGCTTGTTCCCTCGAAATCAAGGGAAGGTTCGCAAATATTGAACCTTTCAAACGGTCATATGAAACGTTACTTTTGCTCATTTTAGATTTTAAAGGCAAACAAATTGCCCCCCAATGAACGAATTTAACGTCTAAAGGTGAGAACTGTTCGTTGGCCTTTCTATTTTCTTGTTTCTACGCTACTTCTGGGATTCATTTGAAATGACTGATTTTGGGGAGGGAGAAATTCTCAATTTCAGTTCTGAACAAGATTTTAAAGGTAAGCATTCTATTTCTGAGCAACTTTCTTTGAGGCGTGAACTCTTGCAAAATCGTGACTTTTTCTGTAGGGTATTTCACAAGCATCCCCCCATGAAGCATCTGCCTATTAGGTCTTTTCCCTATGATCACTCTTCTTCTTGCTCTCCATTGATTTTTCTTCATATGAGAAAGACAGCTTATGGAAAGGTGGATTGATAACGTTAGGCATGGAGATAGATACACCTTACACCCTTCGGACAACATTTTCGGTTCTGAGGGCTCTTCCGATTTTCTCTATCGTGAACTTCTTCAAAGGAATATCACAGATTGGTGGACCGCATCATTCTTAGGACAAGCGTTATATTCATTGGGCCTAGCACATTTTGAAAACTCGCTCTGCAATTCTTCGACAGGCTACATTTACCACATGATTTGATTATAACCATCTTCAGAATCAGTGGGTTTTTGGTTTATTAGAACACTGGAACAGCCGCACAAACTCGCAATGGGCTAGGCGAGATGAGATGACTCTAATGCTTTGGGACATTAAAATTATCACAAGCTTACCTATTTTTGGTTGTTCTTACGATGAATGCGTGCTCGAAGATGTTAATCTTTTCGATTGCAAGTGTAGTATTGCCGACAAGTTCAAAGAGGGCCCAATTACTCAAAGGGGACATGGGAGGTTTTACCTATTGCTCAAGCTCTTCTGCAATCCAACTCCACAGGAATCATCACGTTATCTTCTTGGATTTCCTTTTTTGTTTCTGACTTTCGAAGGTCACAATCGTCTCCCTGGAATCTGTCGAATTATTCAAGTAGGCCTAGGGAGAATATTTTCAAATTGAGTTCTTTCGATTCTGATAAAGAAATGGCAACCCCAAGAATTTCATCAAGTGCCTTCTTCATAAGATTTCTGGCCACATGGCTATGTTATCTTGTCTTCCCTGACAGTACTTTATCCTTTCATCTTGAAATAATCCTGATAGCTAGATTATTGACAGAGGGAGAATCTGTGGCTTTTGCTCTTGCAATTTTGGCCTATATCTACAGGGGTCTTAGGGACATACTTAGTTCAATTCCTTCTGAAAATTGTAGAGTGAAACTTCCTTGACACATTATTCATTGTTGGATTCATCTTCATATGCAAGGGGCTTATGTCTTTTCGAATGAAGTTCCTCAGTATTTTTTCGATCATCACTTCCTTACTCTCCTTTAGTTAATAAATGTCATCCCTTGTAAAGAGATGGAGAGAATACGATTATTTTTTTTACTCCCCATGTATGCTATGATCATTTTCAAATAAAATTTTACTTGGGATTTCAAGGCATCAATCCTTCTTTTGTTGGCAAGGAGTTAACTGATTTTCAGAGTAGAGGTAGAGAGCTACCTTTTATTTTTATAACCTTCTATATCTGCTTTGAAGAAGGTTTTGATCAGCCTTCGTCCTGCCTGGCTGTTCTATAGGCGTGGTTCTCAAATTAGTTTAGAAATGTATCTCTGAACCACACCAGTAGATAATTTCGATTTTTTTAAGTATGCCCCAAACATGAGCTTCATTCAATCCCTGGGGTGAGGAGTCCTTTCGACTTTTCCTCTTTATCCTTGCCTGGCCAATTGGAGAAAATTAGTAGTCTTTGGGCAACAATATTCTCTTTCAGCACCAAGTTTAATTTCCATATCATACCTTTGAATGAGCCTAACGGAGTTTCATACAAGAGGCTTAGATGGTTTCGAAATACTTTTGGTGTTATTTTCGAATATGTGGTAATGTATACTCTAGTAAGGTCAAGTTCTTGGGATTTTTGAAACGCTCTTCTTTGAGGCAACGCAGCAAGCCTGACCTTCCTAGTCCCCTTCGTAGAGGTTATTTGCTTGACATATTTTATTTAATTATCCCCTTCAGTTTTTTTAATATATCTGATTCTGTAAGTTTTTGAACAAAACCATCTCTATAGGGTGAGCTTCGTAGAGCTCCAGGTCTTCTTCGAATAGACATCCCTTAAGTCCAGGCTCCTATAGCTGTTTCATCTGCCTCCAAGGTAACTTGTTTAACTACATTTTCATTTCTTTATTTTACGAACATGGCCATATTGTATTTATTATTATTTCTTTCGTAATGTGAACCTTCTCCCGTCACATCTATGTGTAGCATTTGCCACAAGGGATAGGGTGACTACAAGACCTTTGCCTTTGTCTTGGTTGACAAAGATGATCTGACAAGTATTTGGAGGATGAAATTTTATTTCCATGGCTTCAAGAAGGATGAAGTTTTATTTCCACCACTAATTGAAAAAGAGTTCCTACTTTCCTTCTTATCTTTGGCCTTCTTCTCTCTCTTTTTCTTTCCTCTCCTTCCTTTGTTCTTTCCTCCCTTTTTATGGGAGGGAGGGGCTGCCACTACTTTACCCTCTTGCACACCCAGCAGAGGTGAGTTTTTTTAAAAAGATTTGTAATCAATATTTCTAGTTGTAATATTATCATTTGAATAATAATCTAGAACTTCTTACTTTACTTGTGTGTATATATGTATTCTCACTGGCTGATGAAGTGCCATAAACTTCATTTATAGTTGCAGATGTAAATATTTTCCTTTCAATGTCATGCTTCGAATGAATACTTTTTCTTGGAAGTAGCCTTTAATACTATGCTTTAGCAGAGATCTCTTCGATGGGTAAACTCTAGAGGTTGATTTTGAGGGCTTGCTCTTTCGACAAAAGACTATTTAGAGGTGAATTTCGCAGGCTATTTTCGAATGGTGGCTTTTGAATTTCGAAGGCAACCTTTTGACTCTTCACATTCTCAATGGTCATTCAATGAGACCCTCTTTTATACGGCGGTTGCAAGTGGGTGGATTACTATTTCTCCCACTTCTTTTCCTTGGCTATTTGGTTGTTGCTTCTCTGTAGCTTTCCTTTTGATCCCTTTCTTTTTGACCTCATGGATTCCTTCACAGCACTTCTCCTCAAAAAGCGTTCTCGCACCTCTCAGGGCTTATCTTCTTCTGAGAAGCATCCCCGCACTTCTGAATCTCTTGCCCCTCCCACGTCAATGGTCATTAGGGCAGTAGAACCATCTACTCCTGATAAAGGTCATAGACATCAGGAGATTTTCTCTCAAATAGACTCTCGAGTCATAAAGTCTCCTTGCTTTACTAATGAAGAGAATCACCCCTCTTTTCAAGGAATCAGGGACTCTCTATTGTTGGATATTTCCCATCCTTTTCCAAGTTCTTTGTCTTTAGCCCTCAATTCTCAGGAAGGTCGAGTAGTTCCTTCTTCTGACTTGTCTTCAGGCAAAACCTCCCATCTAACGTTTCATCTGCTCCTTCCCTTGTGGAGGAAAACACTCTTACTGTTGATGAGATGATTGCAGAATAAACTCCAAACTTGAAACTTTCTCTTTCTATCCATCCTTCTAGTCGTAGTGTTGTTCTTGTTGTAAGGTTTTTCGAACCTACCTCTTTGATTTCGAAGACTCCCCCTTCGCTTCCAACTTCAGATGGTACTGTCTATATTACAGGACCATGTGAACCTTACTTTCAACCTCAAAATCTTTTCTTTACTTTATGTTTTGGAGGGAACTCTTAAACCAATGGGAGATGAGAATATTTGATGCGGAACAATATGCAAGATGCAGACCTAAGTAGAGATCAGAAAATAAATTTAACAAATTAGCATAAAAATATCCAAGAATATCTTTGATAATAATTATGTAACTAAGAAACTATAAATCCGAGGAGTAAGTAAATTTTAAATATTTAGAATCAAATCCAAATGTTATCTAGTAAGTTTACCAAATAATTTTAAGCTATTCTACCTCAACAAATCAGAACCAGGGTACGCAATACAGGGTATTCTCACAATATCCGATCATCGACCGGATACTTTGAAAATCCTATGAGATCTTGTTGTATTTGTAATTGGGACTGTTTGATTTGCTCACCCGTGTGAACCTGGAACATTATTATGTGACAAAAGCAATTTTTGACACATTTTAAACTCAATGTTTTATTTATTTATCTTTTGGTAAAATATTTTCATTCAAAATCTTATTATACTTGATTATCATCTTAAGCCAGAGAGTATTTCTTTTGGATAAATTTACATCAAAAATCCATGAATTTTATAAATATATCTTTTTTAAGGAGAATCCGGGTCTCAAAACTGAACCGCTGACACGTCGTGGACGATGTTGTTGTCGGCCGGACCAATGGGATCGAGGCCCGAGGTCTTTCACGGTTGCGCGCAAGAGCGCGGGCAATGACTGGGAGTGCACGATGTTGCAGATGCTAAATGTCGTGCACGATATGCAGAAGACCGAACCAGCGGGATCGTGGTCCGAAGACTGGGACGATAGTCGTCGGAGCGCGAGTAGTGGCTAATCGTGGACAATGTTGTAGAGGCTGCGTTAGTTGAAACGTCGTGCATGATGTTGCAGAAGGTTGCTGCAGGCAACAGCAGCACGGGCGAAGCCCGCCGGTGGGGTCGTCGTAGCCTCCGGCAGCCAAGGGAAGGGGGATTTCAGGGCTGTGAAAACTTCAAAGTGAGGCCTGGACTTTAATTGGATTTGAAACTGAGAACTGAGAGAGAAGAGTTGAGAAATACCTTAAATTTCTTTAAGGTATTTAAGGATTTTCACCTAAAGTCTCAACCCTTCCCTTCACCGGGATATAGCACACAGTATTTCAAACACAAATAGTTTCATTCCAGGATTAAGAACAAGTAATACCAGTCCATGCCTTTATATAAATCTATTACAATAAGTGCGAAAATAAATGCAGAAATAAAAAGATTATAATCATGCCAAATGTGAATAATTAAAAAATAGGAAGGAGTAAACAAAATCAGCCCAAACTTTGGAATATTCTCATTCAAATCAATAAATTAATTTAAATGGGGATTTTCAATCTTCTGATCAGCCACAAATCATACATGCTGCCAAATCTATAAATATCAATCTCCCATCCAGATCGACGCTACTTGGTGAGATCTCGAACGTTGAGTGTGAACCCTCTCTGGAATGGATCGATGATCCGATGGCATCGTGTCCCCACCAATATCTCTCTGCAGACAACTTTGAAGGAACCTTCGACAGCCGAGGTCTTTGAGGTTGTCATTGTTCAGTCTACCTCACTAGTTGGGGCATGTACAGAGAATAAAGAGCTGCCTAGCTATCCTTCTTCTAACTCAGACTGCGAGATAACTGAAGAATTTTTTAAGGATGATAATTCGAAGGAGGCCACAGCGACATAGATTAAGTCCTTGTGCGAAAAGACTTGGGGAAAGCCCAAATTGTTGAGGTGGATCTATCGAAGGAGGGTCATATCAAAAAGACCTCTTCGAAGTATGTAGCTCCACAAATTCCAACTTCTCCTGACTCTGATTATGAAATTAATAAGGTTTTCATCAAACAGGAGCCTTTTAGTCATCCTATTTCTATTCAACATTCTATCTCTCATCTCCTAGGCCAGCTGATTCTCTAGAGGCGCTTAGGATTCCCCCTCCAACTTCTCCTTCTTCAAAGATCCATCGATGTTCCCTCTTCTTTGAATGTGAAAGAAGTAGGGCTAGAGTGTGCCCTTATCCTTCTACCCCCTCTTCCTGTCCACTAGGGAAGATATGGGCAAGAATATGAAGGAGATGTGTAGAAGGATATACTCTCCAGATTTTAAGGCTATTGTACAGGAGAATGGATTTTCACAAGCTTCTTTCAGAGAGCAATAGAAACAAAGCCGTTCACCAGCAACAGAGTATAGAGATGAAGACGTACACCGCTGCTGTGGAGCAGTCCAAAGATGATCTTCGCGCATACAATAATACAATTTCACTTGTCTTCAGAGGGAGCACGATGTTTTAGTCAAGGCAGAAGAGGTTGTTCTTTCAAAAAGGGCACTCGAAGAGGAACTAGCATCTCTTCAAAAGGAGCTTTGGCTAGAAAAAGGTCACTCCTAGGAGCTTCAGAATACCTTGCGCCAATATGAAGATACCTTCAAGGATTTAAAGGAGTTGAAGGAGAGAGAAGGCAGATAATTTAATCTTCCTTCATAACATATTTTCAAAATTTTAATTTAGCCTGTAAAATTTTACTCTTTCTGTAATTCTTCAGACTGTTCTTAGTAGTAAAATGTAGTTTCCTTGTTTTCTTTACTATTGTTCTTTTTTTTCTTACTTGCCTTCATATGCATTCTGACAGGATGGAGATTTTTCGAATGTTAGACTTCGAAAGAATGTCTTTGATAGAAGTCCTCGAAGATCAGTATTCGAAAAGGCAAACTCCATTAATTTAAAATTTCACGCCGTTGAGAAGCTGAAGAGTCTTTTTGAATTTGGGCTTAAATATATATATCCATTGTGCTTTCTTTTCCTTTCTTTCACTTTCTTCGCTACTGCCGCGCCTTCTTCCTCTGGGCCCCCTGTTTAAAGACTTCACCCTTTTTTTCTCTCTGTTCAAGTTCTTCGTTGTTTAGCCCCTTTCTCACATCCCTCTTCTTTATGTCTTCTTATTTTTGTGATGGAGAGCTTTTCTTCTGCAAACGAAAAGAGGATTGTCCCTCACTTCCAATGGAAAGTTTTCAATAATGCAGATTTTCCGGGTTGCGTTCTTCCAGTTTCTATATATGAGAACTTAAAGAAACTCTGGAGGCCCACGAGTGCGGCTCTTAGATTTCATCATCCCATTGTCGCCCATACTCCCAATAATTCTTCTGAAGATCATGTTGTTTTCAACTAGTATCCTAGGCTAGGTCTTCTTCTTCCTTTTCAAGCCGAATTCGTGGCCATTTTCACTTATTTTGGGATGGTTCCAGCACAAACACCTCCCAATGCTATTGCCTTCATTTGGACCTTCTTAGACGTCTTACGGGCGAAGGGGTATACCTTTTCGATAGATCTCTTCAGAGCAGTCTTTTGATGGAGTGTTAACGACCATGTCTTATGTTATTTCAACTTTTCTGGAAGGAACAATAGAGCCTTTCGAAAGGTCTCCTCTAGTTTTGCTGACTGGAGGAGGAAATTTTTCTATGTTAATGGATTTGATTTCCCATATTCGAAGCCATTCGCTGTTGCAGCTTCGAATTTCGATAAATACGTCCCTTCTGCTGGTGATGAACATAACCAGATAAGGGAGTGGATTCAGTAATTTAACTCCACTACTTTTGACGTTAATGCCTCACTTAAGAGGCTTTGGGCGTCATCAAGGCTCACACCTGTAATTTTCTTTTCTTCGATGTTACTGTTTATTAATTTATCTTGAAACACATGCACCTTACCTTCTTTTGTTTAATGCGATTTCTCAGAAATTGAAGACCTCTAGTTCCAGATGGAAAGCAGGAGTCCTTCGAAAGGCAAAGCAATTGTTTTGAAGGCAACTCTTGCTACTGCCAGATCAGAGAAGCAGCCAGGTATTGTTGTTTACATTTTATTGATTATTCTATGTTTTATTTATTTATTTTATTTTATTTTTCTTTTAATGCTATTGATATGCATTTCTTTTCTCAGGTAAAAGTAAGAGGAGGGCTGCTTCGCCCATCCTTTTCGAAGACATTCCAGAGGGAGAGCAAGAACCCTCTAGAACTGTCAACATTGAAGACTCTCCTTCGCAATATTTGGGTTCAAAGGAGGTGTCTTTTGGCTATGGAGATGCTCCCCTTCCCGAGGAGTCTGTTCCACAACCTGCAATGGAGAAGAGTCCTCCAAGTATGTTTTCTTGATCTTCTCTAGGTGTTACCTTTGCTCTTCTTTTTTGTTTACATTTCCACGTGCATATTTTACTAAAAGGTTTCATGTATCCCTTAGGAAGAGGAAAAGGCTTGTGAAGCAGGGTGATGTCTTTCAACTACAAGCTGCCTCTTATACTGTACCCCTGCCTTCAACAGAGGCTTCCGTCGAAGTTTCTACTGCTGGTGGAGTTGAAAAAGGCACTATTTGGATTAGAGTAGACAGGGGGCAATCTTCTCCCTCTATCTACTCTGGTAAGAGAAGTAGAGATAGAGTTTGATGAGAGCTCCCTTCTCTCATCAGATTTCACTATGGAGGTCGCTGCCACTCTTGGAGATGTTCTCATCATTGAGAGTGAAAACCATAATTTCATTCAAAATGATGTCCCTCCTCAGAGCAAAATTGATCAATGCATGCTCTATTTAGTAAAGGTAATAAGTCTCTGTTTTCTCTTCTTTCTCCTTTCAGCTTTACTGATTTTTCTTCTCTTCTTTTTTTTTTAGTCTCTTTTGTTTGCAGCTGTTGTTCAAAGGGGCACCCATCGAGTTAAAGAGAGCTGACTATTATTTTGCTGAAACATTAAGGCAAGAAGGGGAGATAGGTTTTCAAGTCCACATCAGATCAAAAGAATCAGCTTTTAGATCAACAGATCAGTGCAAACGCCAAGTCATGGGACAACCTATCGAAGCCGAGTTCCTTCGAAAGGAGCTTCCTGACTCGAAGCCCTTCTGATTCAAAAGATCCGTGAGCTGAATGCTGCTTTAGAGGACAACATAAAATCTGCTTCTAAATTAAGATCTCTTTGAAGTCAGGTATCCAATCTAAGACTTCGATGTTTAGGAACTTAAGGCCACAAAAAATGGTCTCTCTGATTTGAACTAGGATCTTGAAGCTGAGAATGACAAATTGACTGAACAAGTGAAGCAACTTCAGGCTTAGTTGGATCAGGAGTTGGCTTAGAAGGCTGCTTCTTTCGAAAGCCAGGCCATGTGGGCAGAGGATATCAGGGCCTCTATTGTGAGAGATTTCAAGGCTTCCTTCAAAATGGCCACTATTCAAAGGAGAGATCACAGGCTCACTTGGAACAGGTTTGCCTCCATTATGATTGAGCATGGTATAATCAGTACGGAGGCTCTCTTAGAAATGGCACCAGCTCAATATGTCCTTGAGATTAAGATCACTTATAGGGATCCTATGTTCAGCACAACTGATGAGGAGATTCTTGAATTCTTCACCACCAGAGAAAGGGGACCTAAGCCTGAGTCAAATCCAGAGCCTGAACAAGAGAACAAGCCGGAGGTGGAGCCAGAAGCAAGGCAGACTACTGAAGAGGCTACTTGAGTACTATCTCTCCTTCCCTTCTACACTCTCTCTTTCTCCTTTTTTTTGAACATTTTGTACTTCAAACACTGATATAGTGAAAATTTTGTTAGACAATGACTAATTTTGTTAATGAATACAAGACTTTGTTATCTTCAATTCCTGGTTGCTTGATGAAGCCTTCTGAAATGTTTCTGTGCACCTAGTTTTTTGATCTTTGTTGGGTTAATCGAAAATAAGCTATTTTGAATCCTGATGCCTCTATCGAAGGTGCACTTCCTTTTCGATATCTGTTATTTCCATCGAAAGTGGGTTACTTTGAAGATAGACCCCCATCTTTTTTTTATCTTCTATAACTCAGGCCTCATATCTTGGCTTGTTTGAGATACAGATGTTTTGTTTTCTCAAATCTACCTTTCATATGTTTTGCAGACTAAACAGTTGTAACCTTGATTTCATAGGTCTATTTGACTTTTTGTAACTCAGGCCTTATATCTTGACTTGTTTGAAATATAGAAGTTTATTTTCTCAAATCTACCTTCCATATATTTTATAGACTGAGCAACTACGACCTTAATTTCATAGATCTAGTTGGCTTTCTGTAACTCAGGCCTTATATCTTGACTTATTTGAGATACAAAAGTTTATTTTCTTAAGTTTGCTTCCGTATGATCTTGTAGAGTGAGTAACTGCGACCTTGATTTCATAGGTCTATTTGATTTCCTGTAGCTCAGGCCTTATATCTCGACTTGTTTGAGATACAAAAGTCTTGTAGCAAGTAAACAAGCAAACATATATTATTATTTTAGAATATCCATGTATTTGAAGTTTACATCGCCTTCATGGGTAGTATTTCTTCAAATATAAGCTATTTATTAGAAGCATGGGTCTGATGCCCTTAAAATCAATAAGCTGATAAGCGCCTCCCTCATATACTTTTTCAATAACATAAAGCCCCTCCCAGTTGGGTTCAAATTTTCCTTTCATATGTCAGTAAGGGACGATAGGTCATCTTCGAACCAGCACTAATTCTCTTGGGACAAAGGATCGGGGCCTTAAAAGGAATTCATGTGCTCTTAACATCCTTACTTTATAACTTTCCAAATTTTGCTGAGCCTGCAATCTTGTTTCATCTAGGGAGTCTAATTCAGTCAATTTTAGGCGTGCATTATTATCAGTGGCTAATCCGAATTGTATGGCAATACGGAGCAAAGGGAGGTCCACCTCTAGTGGTAATACAACTTCTATACCAAAGTGTGGCTTTAGTCGCTATCCTAAACGTTGTTTGGTAGGCCCGCAGTGCTTCGGCTAGTTTATCATGCCATTGTCTTTTATTTTGAGATAGTACCTTCTTCATTAACGAAGGCCTCCGCTAGACCATATGCTTGCGGGTTATAAATAGAAGTATAACGCTAATCGATTCTATGTCATTCAGCAAATCTTGCTATCTGTATACTCTTGAAGGCTGGCCCATTGCCTAAGATTACCTTACAAAGAACCCCAAAATAATAGACGATGTAATCGCGGAAGAATTTCATAACATTGTTCACTTTCACTTCTTTGAGCGCGATCTCTTCAGCTTATTTTGAAAAATAATCAGTTGCAGTTAAAATATAGTGATAACCGGCTGATGATGGCAAATCAATGGGGCCTATTATATCTGTTTCCCAACTTTCAAAAAGCCAGGACGATATTGTTGGATGCAATGGGTTTGGGTGCTGATGAATGACATTTCCATGTATTTGACATTCATGACATTTAGTAATATAGTAAGTACAATCTTTTACCATAGTTAGCCAATAATAGCCTATTCATTTAATTTTAATTAACATTTTTGGCACTGATTGATGAGCCTCACATAAGCCTTCATGCACTTCTTTAATGACTTTTCTGGCCTCTTCTAAGCCTAAGCATCATAGCCAGAGTTGGTTGAAGGACCTTTTATATAGGACCTCAGCCACATAGGCAAAGCGTATGGCCCTTTTCTTTATTTGAAATGCTAGTAAGGGCTCTTGCGAGAGTCTGCCCTCCTTATAAAAATCAATAAAGGGCTTTCTCCAGTCATCTGTGCTCTCAACAGATACCACTGTACTTCTGAGTTTTGCCTCGCATCCCTCCGCTTTATCTTGTTCCGAGTTTCTTTCGATTTCTTGTTGTTCGTCTTCATATCGAAGTATATGTCCTATGATGTTGACTATAGTAGAATGCAAAATTCTTTTGATTCGTACCGTTATTAATACAGGCTCTTCTTCAATAGTTGTCATTTTTTAGCCAGACGAGCTAACACATCTGCTTGATTGTCCTCTATTCAAGATACCCTCGCAATAACATACTACGGTATCTGCCGTAGTAGCTGAGTAGCTTTTCTTTAATATTTTACTAGTCAGAGCTCATTGACATTGTAGTCATTTTTTTATTTGGTTTATGATCAGCTGTGAATCACCATATATCCAAAATTCCTAAATCTCCATTTCGATTGCGAGTTCAAACCCTATAATCAATGCTTCATATTCAGCCTCATTATTAGTGCACGGTTCAAGTAAATCGTATGAGTATTGTATTATCCCTCTTTACGAAGTGACAAAAATTATCCCTATGCCAGCACTGATAATCGATGTATTGAAGTGCTGCAAATATTTAAGAGAGAATGCGTCATTGAAATACAGTTCCCATGCAGACGTCTTTTCTTCTTGAGTAATTCCAAGAATATATTAGTCAGGCAATTCATCATTTAAAGGTGAATCAGCTGGGAGGGCGTGTGGTGCCAGGAAGTCCGCAAGTGCATGTCCCTTTACAGCTTTTTGAGAAATAAAAGAAATATCATATTGTTGTAATAACACTGCCCATCGTGCTAGCCTTTCGGTTAGCATTGGCTGGGTCATCAAAAACTTTAGCAGGCCGATTCTTGATATCAATGTGATCTTATGAGCCAACAAATAGTGTCAGAGCTTTTGAACGACGAATATTAACGCGAAGCAATGCAATTTCTGCTCCGATCATACGTCGTCTGAGGTAGTATAGGGTCATTTCTTTATTTTCTTCATTGTGTTGAGCCAAAAGTGCTCCCAGAAATTCGTCGAAGGCTAATGTGTATAGAATTAGCGGCCTCCTTAGTGTAGGAGCGACCAAGACAGGAGAACTCATCAGATATTATTTAAGACTAACAAAGGTTTTTTGACATTCATTATCCCATTTGAAAAGATATTTTCATAAGCAGCCCAAATGGTTGACATCTTCCCGACAAATTAGAAATAAAGTGTTATTTATCGCTAGTCGATATATTGTTACCTCGGTAGACAGCCTCGGCATTTCTACATAATTCCAAATGAAGCAGTCTTTAAATTCTAGTAATAGCGACGTAAATTGTTGTGCTTCTTCGGACAATAGACTGCTTACAAATGTAAGCCTTGGATCATCCTTAGTCCCCAAATTAATTTCTTTTAGCTCATCAATTGTCGCTTGACCTCCTTTGAATTCATCAGAGGCAAAGGGAAGGTTTTCTTCTGGTGAGGCTTCTTCATTTGTCAATGTGGCCGCTATAATTACACATCTGTGCACATGTTCTCTTCTGTCTTTGCAAGGAGGATATCTCAGGCCCCCGGTATCAAAGACTCTGCACTGTCAAGACCATATCTTTTAAAAATGTTGAATTTCACTATGAGTCACGAACGATTATTACGCAACTTCTATGCAAGCCTTGCTTTTTCATCAACTCAAGGAGGTGTTCTAGCAAACCTGACACTAGAGGCAGCGGCCATTCATCGCCAACCTCTGAATATGCAAACGAGTTATTTAGTTCGAAGGAATTCTAGCCTACTGTTTTATGGAAAAGTATTGGCTTTTTCTGTTTTCCGGAACGAGCAGGCAAATACATATTTTGTAGTTTGACCGCTGCTTGATTGTAATATGGAGTGAGTTTCTTTACCAATCCTTTCAGCATTGGGGTGACGTGAATATTTTCTTTTGCTGTCAGTTCAGTTGAGTGGGGTAATATGACTATGACCGACTCTAAGGTTTCTATTATTTCAAGCCTTTGAGGAGTTCCTTTAAGCAGGAACAAAATTTTCTCACTATTTTCTTCTTCTATATCGCATCCCAAATGATACTTTGGGGCTGCTCTTATTGGCGAGGTACTCTTTTCTCCATTCTTCCTTTTCATTCTTATTTCATCTTTTGCTTTAGACACAGAGAGATCCTCTGCCTCTTTCATCACAAAGTATTTAGCATCATATATCCCGAATTCATTAATGGTGAAAGGTAGTATATCAGTTTTTATGACATATTTCTAACCCTCTCTGCAATATTTCATGCATTGATGCAATGTTGACGGGACAATCCTATATTCGTACAACCATAGTCTTCCTAGGAGAAACCAAAAAGAAGTCGAAGCATCAATGACAAAGAATTTTACGAGGGTATTTAATTCTCCGACTTTTAGTGGCAAAGTACACGTCCCTACAGAGTTTTTTTCTTTTTCAGTGAAGCTTTGTAATTTAATACCATCTCTCCTTAAGTGTTTTGCTTGTAAGCAAACACTTTTCAATACTTCTAAATTCATTAAGTTGACAAAGGATCTATTATCGATAATGATTCTGTTGACTTTAATCTCGTTGCATTCACCGAAAAAATACAATGGACGGTTGTGTTCGGCTATCTCTAACATGTCTTCATCTGAGAAGGTAATTATGGACAGCTAGACTGTTAATATGGCTTCTTGCATGTACTCTTCTGCAAAGAAGGCCTCAGAGTGTTCCGCTCTTGCAGAGCTTTGATCAAGCTCTCGTAAGTTTTTTGATAGCATCAATGTATTGTATATACTGAGTGATGCGGATAATTTTCTAAGATGTGTCAAGACATTATAGTTCACATCTTTGCCAGCTTTTTCTTTTTCTTGAGGTTGTGAGGGACACATCCTCTTATTTACTATAATTTATTTTTCGTTTGCCTGCCGGTGAGCAACTCTACTTTAAGTAATTGCCTCGGTTATTAAGTTTTATTTAGCTCCCTCCATTAGCTGTTTGACTTTGCAACTTCTTGAGTGTGAATCTTCATTACTGGAGCAATTCTCAAGCATTTCTTCTGAGAAAGTAGACTTAATATCACTTCTCAGCCTAATTCCTTGAGGTCGGGTCCCGTCTTTCAGGGACAATTTACGACATCTTATTTAGTTTTGATTTTGATGTAGACTTTTTTTCATCTTTGAAGGCAATTATGGCACGATTCTTTGGTTTGCTTCTTTCCCTTCTTATCATATGGCAGGGATTAGTCTTCTTCGTGCCACTATAACTCGTGGGTAACTTAGTTTCTTTGCAATTAAGTCGTTCATATAATCTATCACTTAGATGGCAATTCTGCATACATCTGTTTTAATTGTTTACTTTTCTTGGACATTGTTTCGACATATTAACTGGTCTGTTTTTGTTGTTTATCTTGTCTTTTTTTGTCTAAATAGTCACATCTTGTTGCATTAGGGCTGCCTGGAACTTTCATCTAGGGCTTCTTTGCCTTTCCTGTTTTCACCTTTTTTTACACAAAAGACGCTTTTCATCTTGGCTTCATTCATAATCTTATCTTTTGGAGGATTTTTATTTTTCTTTCGTTGAGATTGGCCTACTTTGTTCAAGGACGTTTCATGATTGTTCACAATGCTGAGATTGTTTAGCAAAGTGACCCATGATGTTCATCCTTGTTCTTATCTATTTTTTGAACCCAAATTTGACAAGACCTTCCATATCCAAATCTGTTGATATTCACCGTTGTGCTCGTTATCATAGTGAAATTTTCTCTTATTGATAAACTAACAACGCACGTACAAATGAGACCTCTTAGGGTGATTTCCCTTGGATAGGGTAATTCTTTAGAACTTTCATCAAGGGCTTCTTTGCCTTTCCTGTTTTCACCTTTTTTTACACAAAAGACGCTTTTCATCTTGGCTTCATTCATAATCTTATCTTTTGGAGGATTTTTATTTTTCTTTCGTTGAGATTGGCCTACTTTGTTCAAGGACGTTTCATGATTGTTCACAATGCTGAGATTGTTTAGCAAAGTGACCCATGATGTTCATCCTTGTTCTTATCTATTTTTTGAACCCAAATTTGACAAGACCTTCCATATCCAAATCTGTTGATATTCACCGTTGTGCTCGTTATCATAGTGAAATTTTCTCTTATTGATAAACTAACAACGCACATACAAATGAGACCTCTTAGGGTGATTTCCCTTGGATAGGTTTCCATAAGAGAAAAGGTTTAAACGCTTAGTTCGAATGTAAACACTAGGTTTGAACTTAACAAGTCCTAGCCTTTGGTAAGTTTAGATCTTCGGCCTCATTCGAAAAAGATGAAGACCAGATACTAGGAGTTGTGATTGACGACTTTTAGAGACCACCCTCAATTTTTATATTTCTCAGATGTAGGCTGGTAAAATAGCTCAGGAGCTACTGTTGACATACTTCTTGCATGGGAGTATTGAAAAATTCAATAGGGTTGCTCATCATCATCCCCTTCTTTGATGATCTTTCTCTTTTTTTTTTAAGCTAAAGTTCTGAAATAATTCATGGGAAATTTCTCATTAATTTAAGATAATGCTGGCGTTATCTTGGCCAGAGGATAGCGTTCACTTTAAAGTTTATGTTGTTCTGATCAATGAGTGAGATTCATAAAATCAAGTTTCCATCTTTCTACTCATAGAAACTTCTGTTAGCCTTATGGTGCTTCCGAGGCGCCCAAGATATATGACGTCCCGACTGCCGATACTCGACCGTCCTTTACACTGGGCCGAGCCACCAACAACCGAGGCATCAAAACTTAAACATTTTTATATTTATACAACTTGCAACGTATTATTTAAACATTCATTTCCTGCCGCAACCTTCGATATCTCACACCATGTCTCGTGATCTTTCTAATGCAATACCTGCCACCAAAAATGGCAAGAGTTTGTTAATACAAACTCAGTAGGCAAAACAGTATCCAACATATAATATGAATTTTTAAAACATGTTCAGATATCATAACAAAATGATACAAATAACATCATGGGATAGTCAATAATTATACACATAAATAAATTTACACATGCCTTACATTAAAATTATCATCATAACCCCCATGTCATTGAACTCACTTTGTTTCATAATATCATAACATTATTCTGTTCAATGATATGGATCTATCATTTCAATACCCTTTCACCTAGAAACCTGACAAAAATTCCTACAACTTGTTATCATAGAAGCCTTGACAGGAGCCACACCTTGCATCGAAGATTTTATTTCAAGACATTACCTGACGTACACTCCCCACCTTCGTCAGTTCTTGGTATACAAAAATTCATTAGTACTACATCACCTCACAGATCATCAAATCTATCTCATTTCTATGCCCAATTAACTGAATACTTGGCTTAATATCACAATTTCCATATACTAGTAACATTAAATTATAATCACAATATAATAAAAATTCAACATCAACTTTAGAGAAAGAATTACCTACCGATTATACCGTTAAACAAAGCTTGGAATTCCCTCTTTAACTTTCCTTTTCTTCCTCTTCCTTTTTCTTCTTCTATTTCTTCTTCTTCTTCTCCTCCTTTTCCCTCTTTTTTCTTCTCTATTCCTAGCAGCGGCAACTGTTGTTGCTTGCTGAGCTTGGCGAAAGGAGGTGAAGGGCACGGCAAAAAAAGGCACGGGCAGAGAGAGTAAACAGAGAGCTTAATGCCATCCCCTTCTTTTATCTCTTTTATCTGCCACACGACAAAAAGGGGAAAGGGAACGGCAGTGGTTGCTGGCTGCTACAACTGGCAGCCCAACCTTATCTATTTTTTTTTAAAAAAAATTACAATTTAGTCCCCCAACTTTCATATTCTCATAAATAGAACCAAAATTATTTATTCTAGGCCCAAATTTATTCATTTTGGGTCCAAATCAGCTCAAAATTTTAAATCCCAAATTGAAGTCTGGATGTCACAAGATATGTCTGACTGATTAGCCTTAAAGAATGGCCACAGCCAGAATAAATTTTAGAGTTCCATGGACGAGGAGGAGGAGGTGTTTAGAACCCAAGGCCCTGTTTGGCTGGAGGCCAGGCCATGGCCCACATAACCTCTAATAGCCTCCAACTATTTTATTAAAATAATAAAAAAAATTAAGTATTATGTGTTAAAAATTATATAGAATGTAAATAAAGTAAATTTTTTACATTATAGTTTATGTATTGATGATGAAAAATGAAATTTTTTTTTAATAAAATAGTTGGAAGCCATTTTGACAAGGGTTAGGGCTAAAATGGCCTCCAACCAAACAGAGTCCAAAAGCAGAAGAAGAGCCTGATCTATTATATACAGGTTCTAAATTTTTATTTTGGATACCATGTTTTGTTAAAATACTATTTTAAGCATGTCATTGAATTATTTTTATAATTTATAGCAACTCGAAATATGATTTAAAGTTAATTAAAACTGAGTTGGATTTAGAATAAAGAAATTTGAACTTAAGTGTAAAGATTTTAGACCTATTCATAAGAAAATGAAGAATTAGGGACTAAATTGTAATTTTTCCATTATTAGGATAAGGATAAAAAGGGGATGCTGTTTTTCTCTCTCCCTCACCGCCTTTCCCGGTCGGTTTCATCTCTCTCTAATGTCTGTGTGCCTCTCTCCCTCTTCCGCTCTCTATTTTCACCTGCCAGCCTTTGAAGGCATCAAGCCCAAGGAAGGAAGCAGCAGTGGTAGCAAAAGAAAAAGGAGAAGAAGGCTAGGAAGCAGCAGCTCTCTCTCTCTCTGTCTGACGTGTGAGAGAAGAATAAGAAGAAAAAATATTTGAAGGACAAAATTCTTCTTCTCCACTTTATTTAAATTATGGTGCAAAGAAGGTAGATGAACATTTTCCATCGTGCTAATTAATTTATTAAATTTGAGGATTTAGAATAATAAATACTAATTTTTCTGATTTGAAATTTGTGGCTGTTTATATTTCAGTTTAGCTATTAAATGAATTTTAAATTGCATGAAAATTTTTGAAATATTTTTTATGATTATTATATTAAATTAGACTCTAAAATTACGAAACTTTTCAGATTAAAAGTTACTTCAAACTTTAAGGTTTGAAAATTATGTCTTGATTTAAATGAAATTGTAAGCTTGACCTTTGGTTATTAGAAGATGCATTAAACTGCGTGAATTTATTTACTCAACATATACGTTATTATTGAGATAAAATTTGGATATAGTTAAATATTTCTATGAGAAATTGTGATGATTACATGATTCATGGGTTATGCCAATAGGGTTTAAAGTATGAAGCCTAAGGGGCTTAGATAGTTAAATATTTTTTTTTAATTCATATTATGTATGTATTATTTTTTAAAGCGAAAATTAAAATTAAAGAAAGGTTTCTCACAAGCAATCACACATGCCTAGCTCGAACTTGAATTAGATAATGTTGGAGCAACGGCGTCTAATGCTCTTATGGGCTGATGGGGGTCAACTTCTATAAACATGGTTAATGAGAGTCATTGTGTGAAAGGATCCTTATAATAATGATTACTAACGCGACGGCATCCTATGATGTAAGTAAAAAAAGAGTTACTCATGGGGAGGTGACAATCTCCGAAATGATTGAGGTATTTGAGGTGATTGGTTGAGAAACATAGGACCCAACAATAACAACAACCAAGCCTTAATCCCATTAGGTGGGGTCGGCTACATGAATTCTTTATTTTTATTGCGCTCTATCAATTACTAAATTCTTATTTAAGTCTAAGTAACTAAGATCACTCCTTATAGATTCTTGTCATGTCTTTAACTTGGTAATTAATATCTATCAATTACCAAATGAAATCAATGATTGAGATAATTGAGGTGATTGGTTGAGAAACGTAGGGCCCAAAAATGAAATAAATTGAAGTATTAAATTTTATAAAGGCAATCATGATTTTGATTCTAATGTATATCATAAAAAACATATCTTGTATGTTTAGGCACATCATACAACAACAACAACAACCAAGCCTTAATCCCACTAGGTGGGGTCGGCTACATGAATCCTTTGTTTCCATTGCGCTCTATCAGTTACCAAATTCTTATCTAAGTTTAAGTAACTAAGATCACTCCTTATAGTTTCTTGCCATGTCTTCTTTGGTCTCCCTCTTCCTCTTTGTACATGGGCAAAATTCACTAACTCAATTTTTCTAACTGGAGCTTCAATTGGCCTACGATTTAGATGTCCAAACCATCGAAGCCGACTTTCTCTAAGTTTATCCTCAATTGGTGCAACACCAACTTTCTTTCGGATATACTCATTTCTCATTCTATCCTTTCGTGTATATCCACACATCCATCTTAACATTCTCATTTCTGCAATATTTATTTTATTTGTATGTTTCTTCTTTGTAGGCCAGCATTCAGCATCATATATCATCGCTGGTCTTACTACAGTTTTATAAAATTTACCCTTAATTTTGGATGGAATTTTTCTATCGCATAACACACCAGAAGCATTTCTCCATTTTACCCAGCCTGCTTGAATCCTGCTAATAACGTCATTATCTATTTCGTCATCATTTTGTATACTTGATCCAAGGTATCTAAAGCGCTCACTCTTCTTGACAATTTGATCACCAATTGTCACATCTCCAATATAAGTATTTCTTTCTTGACTAAATGTGCACTCCATATATTCAGTTTTTGATCTACTGAGATGCAAACCTTTAGATTCTAGAGCATTCCTCCAAAGCTCTAGTTTCGCTTTAGCTCCCTCTTTAGTTTTCTCAATAAGGACAATATCATCTGCGAAGAGCATACACCAAGGCACTTCATCTTGGATATGTCCAGTCATGACTTCCATAATCAAAGCAAAAAGATACGGACTTAAAGCCGAGCCTTGGTGTAATCCAACTGTAATAGGAAAATCCTTAGTCAAACCTCCTTGTGTCCGAACACAGGTAACAGCTCCTTCATACATGTCTTTAATAACTTGAATATAAGCAGTGCAAATCTTTCTTTTCTAAAACTCTCCAAAGTACTTCTCTTGAGACTTTATCATAAGCTTTTTCCAAATCAATAAAAACTAAATGTAAGTTTTCCTTTCTCTCCTTAAATTTCTCCATTAAACTTCTTAGTAAATGAATGGCTTCTATCGTAGATCTACCTGGCATAAAACCAAACTGATTCTCTGATACCTTAGTATTATGGCGTAACCTTTGTTCGATCACCCTCTCCCAAAGTTTTAAAGTATGACTCATTAATTTAATTCCTCTATAATTGGCACAATTTTGTACATCGCCTTTATTCTTATAAATAGGTACTAATATACTCTTTCTCCATTCATTTGGCATCCTTTTAGTCTTCAAAATCATATTAAACAATCTAGTGAGCCAAGAAACTCCTTCATCTCCTAAGCACTGCCAAACATCAATCGGGATATTATATTGATTTCATTTTTTTTAATATTCTGAATACATCGAATCAGTTCAGTCTATATGCAATGTTAATTTTGTTTATTTATTATTTTGGATACTGTTTTATCTACTGAGTCTGTTCTAACGAACTCCTGCCCTATTCTGGTAAGTACATCACCTAGTGCATATGATGAAGAAAAGGGGATAGAAAAAAGGGCAAGGCCTAATAGTATCTTATTTTGTTTATTATTGTTTAGTTTTGTATAAAAAAACTCATTATAAATATTAATATAAAATTATAGTATTTGTAGTTAAGATAAA
This sequence comes from Apostasia ramifera, assembly GCA_019297695.1. Classification (NCBI taxonomy): domain Eukaryota; kingdom Viridiplantae; phylum Streptophyta; class Magnoliopsida; order Asparagales; family Orchidaceae; genus Apostasia; species Apostasia ramifera. Next base: position 10,856 of record JAEMOT010002570.1, on the reverse strand, counting down.
TAGTTTGAAGTAATTTAGTTTTGTATATAATAAAATTTTGTGAAATATGAAATATAATATATAGAAAGTGATTCTCTATTTGATTTACTGTAAAAAAAAATGACATATAGTTGTCCTTTTAATAATTTTTATTTTATTGTTCATCTGTCTCACACTTAATTAACTTTAACCTACCCTTAATTGATTCCGCTACGAGAGTTGGGATGATCGGGGATGTGACATCACCAGTCCTAAGCTTTTCCTCTGTTTGTTGTTCTTCACCCTACAGTTCAATACTCAGAATTCCAGCCCCGTCATCAGTGGACTAGGGGGCCTTTATAAGTGACGCTGGTGGCTGCTCTGTTTAATTTTCGAGTCAGTAACTAATTCTGTCGAAATCAGGCTTTTCGAAGATCGTCTTCGATAAGAGGAACTTAGTTTCGCAAAATCTTCTATCTTGATTGATTTGGGTCTTCGAAGGCTCTAGGTCCATCGAAGGTACTGGGTCCATGCTGTTCTTTAAAACTTCATTCCTTAGATGCCTCCAGTTCATTTGGATCACCTTTTCGAAAGCTTGTTCCCTCGAAATCAGGGAAGGTTCGAAAATATCAAACCTTTTAAACGATCATATGAAACATTACTTTTGCTCATTTTAAAAACTTTTTAAAGGCAAAACAAGCTCGATATGCACCTTTTTATCACATAAAGTTTTGATACCTAAACAAAATTTTAATTAAGCATTTCCATTAGTTAACTAATTGGATGTGGGATTTTTTATTAAAAACTATGACAAAAATAACAAAACCTTAATTTCGCTGCATGAATTTATTTTCTACATTAAACGCTATGTAAACCAGACACTCTGTCAATGCAAGTGATTCAAGTTTTTTGGTAACATATTCTAAGTAATTTTTTGTCTTCCTTTTCCTCTCAAGTTTGATCCCCCTCAACTTTACGCAAAGGAGCTTCTACAAATTAATAATTAATGGTAAAACCTCCGTAAATGTCATTCCATCATATTCTCTAAAATAAGAGTACCATAGTCAATACCTATCTACTATAGTTATTTTTAATATGATCCACTCCAATATTCCAATATTACTCATCAATTCCACATCTCAGCTATACTAGTCTAATGTTTATTTTCACCTGCTCAACATTCACTTTAATATAGAATAATAGGTCAGGTATAAGTGTTGCAAAATTTGCACTTTAATTTGATAAGTATTTTCTAATAGCCTAAAATAGTTGTCAAACACATGCATTTTAACCATCTTATGTTGATTTATGATTAGCATCCACTATACACCGGCAATAGTAGCAGTTTCACTCTCTCTAGTCTCACAGTAGTTCCAACCCATTTAATCTCATAGTATTTTCACTTTTTTTTTAGAATCACCAAACAAAAACATGTACTATGTGACTATGTCCTACTTATACTTAATTTGAATCTCATTATTTCTGAGATGCTCCTCCGAAATTCAAACTTCTGATTAACTCCTTCAAACGTTTCTCAAAGCAAAACTAAATCAACTATAAAAAGCATCTACCAGAATATCATAAAAGTGAAAAATAAAGATTCAAAGCTTAAACATGAAGTTCAACCATAAGAGGGACCATGAAATTGCCACCAATGGTCATCACATTGGTACCTACTCCATCATGTATGTCCAAAATAAAATTAGTAGATTTGATCAAAACACCTTTCTTTCCTAATGCAAAACAAAGAACATATGTTACTCTTTTATATGCCTTTTTTAAAAATAAATCAAGGTAATTTAAAGATTTTTTTTGCATGTCTTTCTTATTGATGTTATTCCAACAAAAATAATAGCCTATATATCATTGATCTTGCTAGCATTAAATCAAACTAATTATCTAATTGTGTTGTCTCTCAACTTTTATTCAATAACTCCACGTCAAATCGTCATAGCGTCTCAAAGGATTGATCCTTCCACTCATCAAGCACTTACTCAATTTTACATATCTTGTTGGAAAGGTTAGCAAGCCACCTTGCACTAATATCGCATGTATACTTCCACACTTCAATAGGGATCCCATCAAAGTCACAGGCTTTAAAAAATTTTATCTTCTTTAAAGCTTCTTACACTCTAAAACTTGAATCCCTGATATATAATTGACACTCTTATCCTTTCTAGACTTTTTTAGATCTCTAAAATAATTTTTGATGGCTTTAATTTAAGCAATTGTCAAAATATATCTTTACTTCTCATAGATATCTTCGTTTTTTAACCAAAAATTATAAATCCCATATTTAATTCATCTTACATCATTAAAATCTTGACTAGACTTTCTCTCCTTTAATTGAGCTAATATACATGATCACATATATATATATATATATATAGTTATATATTGCCCATATTTAGTTTCTAACTTCTCACCCAAATGTTCCAGAGATCTAGTACTTGTTTTCCTGGCAACCATCTTCAGCTCTTCTTAGCACTTCTGTAGTTTTTGTGAATCTCGCTATCTTGACACTTCTAATAGCAACTTTAACCAGATTTAGGATCACATTTGGCATCAAAACATGACCAAAATCTCAACAAATAATATCAAATTTAGGAGTCAAGAATTCGAAATGCACCTCCCAAAAACAAGGGCAATATTATTCTACTTCATGCAAGTAAGTTGCAGTAAAAATTGAAGCAATAAAAAATTAGTGGATATTGATATTGATGCACCTGCAGGAATTCTGCACCAAAATGGAAGGCCTCTTGAAGCTCCTGCACAGGACTTGCAGGTGATAGGGCAATCCTTGCCAAACTAGAAGCCTGCAATAACACAACACTCAAAAAGAGATTTAACATAATTAAGCAGGTGCTCAATCTACATACAGAGCAAACAACATACATTGAAAACTATCACAATTCTTTTTTAAAGTAGGGAAAAAAAATCACATTTGCCCTTTACACTTAGTTGGAAGATAACATTTGGAATCTTACTTTTTGGTTTTAAAAAAAAACTTTTCGATAACACATGAAATCTCAAATAACGAAATCAAGTAAACCTGTAAGGAGGATGCAACATTCTGAGAATACCAAGGTTTACTTTGTTTTTTGAAATGTGAAATGGTTTACTTTAATACATAATATGATTAGTAATAACCATTTCCTTAAAAAGTCCCTAAAACTATTTATAATAAAGTTGGAGATACTGACGAGATACAAGAAAAGGAAATTCTAAGGAGTTGACAAAAACACATGAGAGACTATCAAGTTGCTCACAACACTCGAACAGGAACAGCACAAACTGACCACCGAGTCAAAGAAAATAGAATAGTCCAATTGACAAAGCTTGTGAGAACTAGTTGTAGAATTTAGTAAGCAAAGAAAAAAGGGAAATGCAACCAAAGAAGGAACAAAATGGAATACCAAGTACTGGAACATATCATTCCTTGCAACAAAGTCTGTTTCACAGTTAAGTTCAATTGCAACAGCCCTGTTATCAGTTTGTGCCACTGCAAGCAAACCCTCAGCCGCAGTCCTTGATGAATTCTTTGAAGCAAGCACTACTCCTCTTTTCCTCAAGTCCTTCTGAGCAGCATCTGCAATAACCAACAGAATAAATTGAAGGCTTCAGTGCTTTGAAATAGTGAAGGCTTGAGTTATTAACTTTCAGTGCTTAAAAATGTGAATACGTAAAAAAAAAATACTGAAATCAACGGACCAATATCCCAGTTACAGCCAACAAGAGCAGATTTTACATCTTTGATTGGAGCACTTGTTCTCTCCCTTAGCTGTTTGATAAGATTCCTCTGCTCCAAAGCAGGCACTTCTCCAGTAAACCATCTAATAGGTGGCAAAGAATGAGAAGCTGGGCCGCATAATTCTCTAAAATGGACTGGATTATAAGCCCAGGAAGTACAACGACATCCAGAATTCCTAAGGTGACTTGCTTCCTTAAGAAGTAATCCTAGGTATTTCTTCCCGCTCCAAGAAGAGGCCATATATAATTTAACAAATGTCCTGACAAAAAAAAAAAAATTCATAAGAGAAAAGAGAAAAGAGAAAACTATTACAACACTCCACATTCCTAATAAGAAGGTAGAGAATCAGTTCAAAGCTCATTCACTCTCCAATGGAACCTAAGTGGATGGCTCCCTCATTGCTCCTGACTACCCGATCCCTCTCACCATTGCAATATACTCATAATTGGCGAAAAAATTGCTCTCATTCAAAATTTCCATTCCAGAAGCAATGCAGCCCATGCTGCATAGCAGTGGTGCCCACGCTGCATCTAGAAGAAAGAAAGCTCTGAGGTCAGATAAGGTGGAGGAAAGGATTTCTCAATCTTTGGAAAAAAATCAAGGGAGTGGGAGGGTAAGGCGCAAAATCTAATAAGTTTTTGAGGAAAGGTGAGAGTTTTGAGGCAGCACTGATAAGACATGTTCATTTGTGGCTTCTAAAAACAAAGGGGGATGAGAAGATGATACCAAAGAAAGAAAAAAGGTCTAGCAAGAAAAAAACAAAGCTTTAGGCAAAATAAGAGTTCCAAGAAAAAAAACAAGGTTTAGCAAGAAAAGATTATTTCAAACTACATTTTATCTATGTATTTTCAAACTACTCATCCAAACAAGTAGTTTGCTTGGTTTTGAAACATTGCATGTTACCAAACTTGGTTTCTTACAATTCGTTAAGAGCTGAAAGAATCTAATGATACACTTAATAAAGAACCTACATACCAACTCAGGTCTAGCAGTTTCAGGTTGAGTTACAAATTCCTCAAAAAGCCATGATTTCTCTCTAATTGATGTGATGACCTCGGCAAGAACATTGTTTATTGCCTTGGTAAAGTCTCCATTCTATCATAAACATCATTATATCCATATCATCCAGTACCTCCTCCACCATAGCCTCCCTTACACATCCAACATCCAGCTCCTCTTTCTCAGCATCAGTATGGCTCTGCTATTTTATCTTCTCACCCACCTTTTTGTTTTTTTTAATTTGTTTTGTTTTTTTCAAAAACCACAGAAGGGACTGCCTTATCCACCCTCCCTGCCCTCTATTACACTGCCATTGCCTGAAGCCTCACCTTTCCCCAAAATACTATTAGATATTCTGCCACACCTTCCCACTCCCTCGATTTTTTCAAAGCCTGAAAAACCTTTCCTCCAATTCATCCAACCTCAAAGCTTTCCCGCACCTTGCATGCAGGTGCAGCAATGCGTCTAAAGAAAGCATGGGCAGCAATGCTTCTAGAGAGGAATATTGAAATGGAGGTTTCCTCACCGATAATGAGTACATCGTTGTCCGGTATAGGGACCAAGTCATCAAGAGCAATAAGGAAGTCATGCACGTAGGTGCCATAGGAGGATCTAGGCTAGTGACGTCCCAGAGTATTCCAGGGCAGAATTGGATAATGAGCGGTTCTAGGAGATGCTCGGCTCATCAAATGTCAGATGTGTTAACCGCGAAAGACTCGGTCAATTCAAATTAGGGTTCCACTCTGGTACTCCAAGGATTCCCTGATGCGAGACAATATGCACAATGAAGTCCTAGTTAGAGACCACTAATTAATTTTAACAGATGAGCATAGAATTATCAGAAATATTGCTGATGGTAACTTTGTAGTAATTAAGAAACTATAGGTTCGAGAAGTAAGTTGGTTTTAAATATTTAGAAACAAACTCAAATGATTTCTAGTTAATTTACCAAATGATACTTTAGGATATCTTCGAATCTCAAATTCTAATAATTTTAACAGATGTGCTTTTACTCTAGAATATATGCCCCTTAGCTCAGCATGACAATAGTTATATTTAAACAACTTGTTACCACCACCATATCCAAGGCTATCAAGCTTTGTTACATATTTCCACAATGGAAAAAAATCATTCCTAAATGTGTTATCAGTAGTTTGGGATTTTTCAGCTTGAGACATTTGTAAATTTTCCTAAGAATAAAATTTAAAATATACTATAGTTATACTTATTCTTATCCATGACAAATACATGATAAATCCAGTGAATAAATCAAATAGAAAAAGATTAGTTCAACATAAAAATGACTAATCATGAGTTCATGACAGAACCAACAATAAGCAGGACATCAACTCAGTAATAATAATAATAAGCAGAATCAATTTAATAGCTGTGAACCTTCAGGAAAGAGCAAAACATCTGAAACAGGGCAAACAAACAACAAAAAAGACCTTTCTAACATGATAACATCTAATACTAAAGGAGAGTCGCTAATTAAGCCAACAAAAACACAAAAGCAAAGCCATAAAATAACATGATGAAAGAACAGTAGAATGTCAACTAGCTGGGAACAAATGAATGAAAGCAAGGATTCATTTTCACTTTTGCTTCTCTTTCTCATTTTCTGTTTGGAATTCTTTTTTGCCTCTGTCAAATCACCTTCCTAGTGACTGAATGATTTCTGATGTGTTTACATCCTAAACTCTATATTTACATCTCTATCACCCTCCTCCCATTATTGGTTTAGTAAATTTTCTATTAATTGTTTTATTTTCTGGAGTAATTTGATTTTCAGCACTATTCTATAAAATTATTTCTCTGCATACTGCTTTTCTGTAATTAAGTTGGTTTTGATCTAATATCATTCATTCTGTACTAACCCTCATTTATGAAGCACGAACACGATACGGGGATACGGCGACACAACACGACACGACAAGGCGAGACGACAAATTTTTAAAATATAGGACATAGACACGGCAGGACACGACAGATATATGATAACAAAACTTATATGTAGAGCTCAAAAAATAAAAGGAGATGTAGCTCAATTGGTAGAGCGCTCGCTTTGCATGCGACATGTAGCTCGATCGGGCGTGCGAGAGTAGCCGGCGAGCCGCGAGAAATGATCCACGCGAGGCGAAAGTCGCGAGAGCTGCGGCGAGAGCCCGAGGAACAGAGGCCGGCGACGGTAATGAGAGATCTGCGCGAGGCGACGGCGGCAACTGAGCGGGAGTTCTGCGTGAGGTGACGGCGGCGAGAGATCTGTGCGAGGCGACGGCGGCGAGAGATCTGTGCGAGGCGACGGCGGCGAGAGATCTGTGCGAGGCGACGGCGGCGAGAGATCTACGCTAGGCGACGGCGACGACTGGGCGGGAGTTTCGCATGAGGCGACGGCTAGAGATCCGCGCAGGAGGAGCCGGCGACATCACGCGAGCTCTGCCGCCGGCCGACGATTCGCGACGTGCGATAGGAGCGATTCGCAGCAACCGAGCAGTCGTAGAGCTGGGACGCGCGTGCGGGTTACGCGATCAGAGTTAGGGTTTTTGAGTTATTTTTTTATTTTAAGATTAATTTTATAGTAAAATAAATAAATAATTTTTTAAAATAAGTGTCCAAAATGTCCCGCAGAAGTGTCCAGCAGTAGTGTCCAGCAGTGTCCAAAAGTATCCGGCCGTGTCCTCAAGTATCCTAGTGTCCGAGGAGTGTCAGATTTTTTTTTAATATTATTTTATTCGTACACGCCATATGGCATGTCCGACACGGTGTCCCCCCGTGTCCCCCGTGTCCGTGTCCTAAACAGTATCCAACACGACATTTCATGCAAAATAGAAGTGTCCGTGCTTCATTGACCCTCATGCATATATGTAAGAAAACTATTAATGTTTCATACAGTTTTGAAGATGTAGAGATGTCTCATTTGTGCTTTTTCTTTTCTAATGCAATGATTGTATAGTCGTTGCATGAGCATGGGAAACACCTGAGCCCACTTGTTCTTCTTGTTAAGAGGTTTTACTTGAAATATAAATTTGCTTAAATAAATAGGATCTCTACATTACTATCAACCTATTTTTTAAGAATACGACTTCTTGTAAATGAAAATTCGCTAACTCATGACCAAGGAAACATAACAATCCAGCAACAATGGCAAGCTAAGGGAAATAGTAGAGCAACTCAAAATTCAGCTACAGTAGAGAAAATCAGAAATCCTATGAGGGTCGGCGTAGTGCAGCGTGTGCGGTTTACCGGCAACCGTGGCCAGCGACGTGCGCAGGTTAGGAGGAAGGCGAGGCCGAGGGATCGCGCGTGCGAGAGTAGCCGGCGATCCACGGGAGTTGATCCACGCGAGGCGAAAGCCGCGAGAGCTGCAGCGAGAGCGCGAGGAAGAGAAGCCGGCGAGTCGCGAGAGATGAACCGCGCGAGGCGGCTGCGGCGAGAGCTCGAGGAAGAGGAGCCGGCGAGCCGCGAGATCTGCGGCGAGAGCGCGAGGAAGAGGAGCCGGAGAGCCCGCGAGAGACGATCGACGCGAGCGCTGCCGCCGGCCGACGATTCGCGACGTGACGGAGAGCAGATTCGCAGCAGCCGTCGCAGTGTTCGGGACGCCCGTGCGAGAGGAGCGGGTTTCGCGATTAGATTTAGGTTTGTGTGTTTTTATTTTAAATATAATTTTGTAATAAAAAATTAAAATACTTTTTAAAAATAAATGTCCCAAAATATCCGCATTGTATCCAGCAGTATCTAAAAGTGTCCCGTCATTTCCTCAAGTATCCTAGCGTGTCCCCTCATATCCGTAGCCTAAACAGTTTTCGACACAACACTTCATACAAAATGAAAGTGTTTGTGCTTAATAGATTTCAAGCCTAAGAAGCGAAGTAGATATCTGCATGAAAATTTTCGTTTGGTAGCAAGGAGAAGATGGAAGCGAGGACAATGATGGATCCGGGAGAGCAAGACGCATAAGCTAGAGAGCGTTAACGAGTAAGCAAGTGAAGGACAAAGGGGACTTACAATCGCCGCAGGATGACTATGGAGAGGAAACAAAGCCAGTAAGAGGTTGAACGCTTGAAGCCAATGACGGTACGGAAGAGGTTGCCTCCCTGCTATCTAGGAAGTAGGAACTGTTGACTATGACAGGCAAGTCTATTTTATACATTTAATATTTAAATTTTTAATATTTTATATTAATTATAAATATTATATAAAAATTATAACTATTATTATATACATCACAATTTTAAAACATAAGTTGTGAATAAATTATAATTTTATATTCACCAATATATAATTTTAAATATTTAGAATATATTAAATTGATAGATTTTAGTAGTATACATATTTTTATATTATTGTTTTGAATCAATTACATATGCAATACTTTATCAAAAATTACATATTTAGATTTTTTTTAAATAAAATCATATTATACTTCAAATCTTAAGATCTAAAATTATAATTTAAAATTCAAAATAATAATAACTTATTTGGTAGCTTAGTGTAAGAGATTATCTGCATCTACTTACTGAAATTTGCATATATTACTACTAAACTTGTATTCTCATTTGTATATCATCACTTCTCTTCAATTTCATTCAATCTCAAATTTTAGCAAAAAATCGATATTTCTCACTATTAATCTTAATCACAAATAAGATGCAATTTTAATAAACATGTGATTAAAAGCACTAAGCAGTTTCATTAATACAAATTAACTTAAATATTGTTAAATATCAAAATATCAATATCACCACAAGAGAGAATGGGTTGTGGTGGAGCTTGAATCGGTTCTAAATCAGGTAGAGATAAGAGCGAATATCAAGTTATTTTAGCTAAATAGAAAAAATTACATGTTCATTTGATGATTTTTCTATTTATCTGAATAGAATACTAGTATTTAGAGATCTATTTATTAATAACTAGGCATTTTAACTTAATATTTATAATTACAAAACTTATGCATATTATTTTGATATATTTCAGCTAAATACACATAAAAAGAGACTGGCTCTATACATGTGAAAATATTTTTACTTAGTATCAGTAATTATATAATATTTTTCAATAATTGATAGATGTATTTCAACTCACTCCACTCTTGTAAAGAGTAATTTGTTACCCATCAAAATATTTGTACTGGTCATTGGTAATTATACAATTACTTGTTATTTTATTGATGAATTTATCCTAAAATCTTTGATTTATCAGCCGATTTATTACATCTCAAATTATTCTAACTAAATAGTAGCAATTATATGATTATTCAATAGTTTTTCATAATGTTCAAATAAATTATAAGCATTTAGATATGGATTTATTATTTATTATGGCAGTTTTCAACTTGATACTCATATTTACACAATTTACATATATTATATCGATTATTTCAATCAAAAGTAGGTATTTAGAGATCAATTTGGCATAAATCATGATAATTTAAATTTATACCATTAATTATACGACTTATAACTGTATATAGTTGTATTTCAATTAAATATATATGCTTTTAGAGACTAATTTGTCACATATCAAGCTACTCGTACTAAACAGAGGCAATTATACAATTAATTATTAATATATCGATGAATTCAAGCTAAATATAAGTATTTAGAAAATGATTCACAATATATCATAAATTACAACTAAATACAAATGATTGTATGACTATTCGATATTTTTTCAATGTATTTGAATTAAAACTTAGCATTTACATATCGATTTTTTACATATTAACGGATTTTAGCATATTAAAGTATCTTTAATTAGTACCATCTATCTTGAATACACGTATATAGTGATCGATGCGATACATATAATGGTATTTTAAATTTATACGAATAATTACATAACTATTTGATAGTATATCGATATAATTTAATTGAATACATGCTTTTAAAGTTTGATTTATCATATATCATTGTATTTGAATAGAAGAAAGGCAATTATACAACAACTCAAAGATAAATCGATGAATTAAAACTTGATATATGCATTTAGAGATTTACTCGCTACATATCAACTTATTTTTACTAAATGCAAGTAATTATACGACTATACGATGTTTTGTTTATGCATTTGATTTGCTATTGGCGCTTAGACATGAATTTGTCACACATTATGGCATTTTCTCCAAATACACACTATCGCACAACTTTTT
>JAEMOT010002569.1:0-10700 GCA_019297695.1 Apostasia ramifera | reverse complement strand
TAATAATATAGTTAAGATGAAGGCCAATTTAGAAATGTGAAGTTCACCATCAAAGAATATGGTATGAAATATGTGAAATGCGTAAAATTTAGATGAATATGGTGTGATAGTGGTAATATTTATGAATTGACGGTGAAATGCGTAATTTCGTGTAAATTTCATGTCTTCTATGTAAAAACCCTATATTCTATATAATTTTTAAAAATAAAATAATTTTATTTTATATTATAATAATAAAATAATTTTTTCATCTCCTGACCCAAAATAATTCAAACCAGCTCAAAATATATTTACCAAATAAAAATATAATATATATATATATAATGTCAAATATAAATCATAATTTATATAAAAATTATTTTTTACTCTACTCCTAGTTCTCCAAAGGCTCAAATTGTGAAGCTTTTTAAGGTAAGAATGTTCAAGTAAATGAACAAGAAATAAAATATATGATAAAAATAAAACTTATTATGGAGAATAAAAATGACTTATGATGCAGTACATGTTATTGGATTGAAGACAAAGAGACAAATAATAGTATTTAAAATTATCGAAAAGGGGCTTCACACGAAAATCAACAGACTTTAAACAGATGGCTACTGTCATATAATTTAATCATCATATTATCTCTTTCTGTTCCAAATAACACAATGTCCTTCCCACATTTAACATTGACACTGTTCAAGTAGGAAACAATACAAATTTTTTATCTCAACTCATCTTAAAAACACATGTTTGAATTCTCATTCTCATCAATTTTACGGAAAATTTAGTTTATATGCTCCTTCTTAGGGCAGATGATAAGTCGAGTTCAAGCAATACAGTCTCAAGATATATTCGATTCCATTTCCGTGAAAGCAATTTTTCTCAAGATTAAATAACAAAAAATTATTTCAATCAGCTCAAATTTTAAATCATATCTTGAGCATCTTATGTTACATACTTAAATTTCTAAAAAACAAAAAAGAAATCCATGAATTATGTTAATCCTTTATCAGTCATATATATACATCTTTCTCTCAAGTTCCTTGTTACTTCACTCCATATTATGTGGTTAATAGGTTTTTATTAATAATATTTAAACTTATTATGCAGATATTTGGTCAATGTTTGTCTCAATATTTATGGTATCACTAAATTATTATTTATCTAATTCAATTTAATGTCATTATATTAAAATATAATAATATAAAATTAATCCAACATCATTTTCTTTCATGATATCTAAATATTATCCTTTCTTTTAAAAACAAAGTATTACTTAATTTTAAATAACATCTAAATATTATAATTTTTTATAATTTGTTTAAATACATCATCAAATTAAACTATCAAATTTTTAAAATAACATAACATAAAATCACATAATTTATTATGATATTTTATATATTATATATTTATACTTGATAAATTATATTACATATATTTATACTATACTGTACATAATATAAATTACTAAAAATATTATAATAAATATATTATAATTGTAATATAAAAATAATTTTTATATACTTTATATAGATGTGTAATACGCAAAATAACAGCTACTTCTAAATAATAAAGTCATCCTCTCATATTTTTCATGCTGCAAGAGTCAAAATTTTCATGAACTAAGCTATAGTCCAATTATATGATGTATAAAGAGTTTATGTTATTCATTTTCTATGAGAAATTAAGCATTTTAAGAAAGATTTGCACCATCTCTACAAGCATATCGAAGGAAAGAAATATGGTTTTTGGAATATAAAAACCATAATGCAGACCAAGCATTAATTATATCAAAAAGAATAATTCTATATTTCATTACCATACTTCATTATCGATACTACAAACTCAATCATGTAATTTTACAAAACAGTAGGAGCATCTCAAAAGCAGCTAAAAGTTGGGTATTCTGACTAATTCCCACTTAAAAATTTGAGAGTTTCAATACCAATAATAACATCAAGAAACTGTATATTGAAATTCATGTTGAACATCTGTCATTCAGAAACCGCTTTTTGCAAGAACGCGAAAGATTTCTCGAAAAGAATAAAACCCATGAACCAGAACTCAAATTCATCCTCGGTCACGATCTGAATGTACTTCTGGTTCGGCTTGTCAATGTTTCCACTCGGACTGGCTCTCTTTATCTTTCTCAATGGGATCAAAGCCTGAATGATACCACTATGTTAGATTTTCGCAGAGCAATACAGACGAATTCAAACATTTATGTTTAAGCTACAAACCTTGTAAGGAGTTCTGTCAATTTTTCCATTTGGACAAGCGAATTTGATAGATCTATCGCTCCGAAATGCGATCTTCTCTGACGAAATGAAGAGCATCCCAGCAATAGGGCCAGCTGTTGTTGACAGATAGCACTGGAAGGCATTCAGCAACTTCTCTCCTAATTCAGTAGAGAAACTCAGTTTGAAAACACTTTCAATGCCTCCTGCTTGAATGATCCTAGCGCCTAAGTTCAACTTTTCCTTCACTGTTTGAGAAATATTAGAGCCCAGGCTCACTGAAAGTCGAAAAGAACATTATAAGATAAATTTCCAGCTTTAATTTTTTTAAAGATGCCATGAGCACAAAGGAGAATTACCATGCTCCCGGATTCCTTTGGCATAGCTGTCTGCTTTTCTGCTGATCTTGCACATCCATTGAATAACTGAAGGATTCTTACGCTCTGGTGAAAAAGAGGCAGCAGCAGCTTCTTCTTGCAGCTCTCCAGCAGCATACGTGACGGAGCTGACTGGAATTCCCAGGACATGATCATGGTTCTTCATTCTGTTATATTCTTTGCAGCCTTTTGCCATCTTCTATCTGTGAAGTGCTTCTGATAATATTCAGAAGAAATCCAAGCAGGTGGGATATATAAGCCATAGGCAAGTAATGGACCAGAGTAGGTAGTCTGCTTTATGCTTTAGAGTCATCATCTGCTAATCAAGCATAAATAAGACATTTCCTATATTATCAGATCGGGAATTGAATATATGCTCAATATAGCTTTACTAAAGCTTTCGTTCAATAACCAGTTAGCTGGAGGCAAGTTTACCAATGGAAGTGAATAAGTTCCACCAAAAAAAGGAGGAAAAAAACAGGTTTTATAGGCCAAATCAGATTTTCCTTTTCTGAGCTGGCTCAGTACTCATAAAACAATTGAAGTTTTAACGGAGGAAAAAAACCAGCCTATGAAGTTGTACTGTGACAATCAGATTGCTACGTGACAATCAGATTGCTATGCACATGCCTCTAATCCTGTCTTTCATGAAAGAATAAAACATATAGAAATTGACTGCGACTTCATTAGGAACAAAGTCCAGTCTAAGAAAGTTATTATATACTTTGTTAGCTCAGATGATTAGTTAGCAGATTTATTAACAAAATTCTAGAGGGGTACTAGAATTTATTATATTTGTAATAAGTTGAGAATTTATAATATTTATATACCAACTTGAGAGAGAGAGTGTTAAAAACCTGACTATAATTAGATAACAATATCAAGGTCCTAAACGTAAAGTGTGTAAATTTCTAATTATTTATAAGGGAGATTTACATGGATGATGCCTTAATTATAAAAAATTATATATTTTACCGTCAAAAATAAAATATTATATATGTCACACCAAAATTTTACAAAATTACATATTTCACATGATATTTTTGGAAAAATTATAAATTAAATTACTGATACATTTTCATAAATCTTATCCTATTGTATATACTTCATAAGTCCATAATAGAAGCTTTTATCTCATAAATTGAGTTTAAATAGATTTTGTACACAGCTAATCTACAAAAATTAAAATTTTATGGTTAAAATTTAGAATTTAGGATTTAGGATTTAGGATTAAGTTTTTAGTGTTAAACTAATTTAGAGTATAGAATTTAATATTTTGGATTATAAGTTATAGTTTTAAAACTCAAAAATTGAAATATAATGTAATTTTATCTAAAAATGATGTAAGATCTGTAATTTATAAGATTTTAGTATGATTTACATAATATTTATCTTTAACAAGGAAATACGTAATTTTTTGTAATTAAAATATTTTGCATGTAAATTCCCCATATTAATATTATTGAGTAGAGAGAAAGTGAGAGGTTTATTTTCTCATCAACAAATAGATGTATAACATGTATTTAACTAAATAACTTAGATACATAGCGAACAATAATATAAGATTAAATAATCTTTTCAACATCCCTACCAACCACCAAAATGTTATAATCTAATCGGTATCCTTCCTATGCTTCAGTTGAATATTTAATAACATGATTATGAAGCCTTCAATTTTTGTCTTCTCGATATAAATGTAATGGTCGGAGTGGGTTTCCGGAACCTATGCTCCACCAGGAACGATTCATGCTTCTGATACTACTTTCTTGGAGCCTATTTAAGGCCATACATACTCTTCTTCCACTTGCAAACCAGTGCCCCTTTCCTTTGACTTAGAATCTCTCTAATTGCAGCATATAAATTTTTTCTTCCAACACTCTATAAAAGAATGTTTTCTTCACTTTGAGTTGTTTGGTTTTAAGATCAAAACATGTAACGAGGCTAAGCACCAACAACAACAACAACAACAACAACCAAGCCTTAATCCCACTAGGTGGGGTCGGCTACATTAATCCTTTATTTCCATTATGCCCTATCAGTTACCAAATTCTTATCTAAGTCTAAGTAACTAAGATCACTCCTTATAGTTTCTTGCCATGTCTTCTTTGGTCTACCTCTTCCTCTTTGTACATGGGCAAAATCCAATAACTCAATTTTTCTAGCTGGAGCTTCAATCGGCCTACGATTTAGATGTCCAAACCATCTAAGCCGACTTTCTCTAAGTTTATCCTCAATTGGTGCAACACCAACTTTCTTTCGGATATACTCATTTCTCATTCTATCCTTTCGTGTATATCCACACATCCACCTTAACATTCTCATTTCTGCAACATTTATATTGGAGATGTGACAATTGGTGATCAAATTGTCAAGAAGAGTGAGCGCTTTAGATCTCTGCTTTATGATAAGATCTCGTTGAAATCGATCTCTACTTCTATTCAAAGCCCTTCACATCCAATCTCACCTTGCACTTTGCCTATGAGTTTTATGTCAACTTAATGCCCCATTTGTTCCTTAATCCTCCCCTAGGGCAATTAGTAGTTTATATGTATTGATCATATGCAATGATGACATCTCCTATATAGCTTTTTTCCAATAGTCAACTTGCTTACCATTCACAGTTGCTTTGATGCACTTGAGTTCACCTGCATTAGTTAATACATAAATAAATTAATTGGATTGCTTGTCGAAGGGCGTCACATTCTTGAAGACCACTAGGTTCTTCCAATTTTGAGTTGGTCGAAGATTGTAAGACCATTGATAAATCTAGAGTGGGGAATAAACATTTTTCACAGAATTAAAGACACGTGCAAAAATAAATTTGAAAAGCAATTAGTAATAATTAGATAACCTAGCTACTAAAATTGACGAAGCAAATAAAGATAATTACACAAGAGAGGAGAATTTACGAGGTTTGATATGATATCTTAAGGTATCCATGTCCTCATCTCACCTCATTAGAAAGTGCCCTAGTGAATATTCCTCTACACCAAACTCAGTAAGCTCGATTGACCACATGAGAATCCTTCCAATATTTTGAGAGTAGGAAGGACTCTTTTTGGTGGTTGAACGATTACAACCTTGATTGGATGTACTAGAAAGTATAGTAAAAATTTCCCGGTTTCTATGATTACTGCATTGGATAATTTCTCCAAAAGTAAGTTTTGAGTTTCGGCTATATGTAAAATGTGAAATACATAATATAATGGTCATTAGGTCCCATTTTTGTCCCTAATCAGGACCACTACAGTGTTTTCAGCCACTCCTACACGCATGAACAATTCTTCTCCTTCGTCAAGCCTTTTCATACCGTTCATTTCAAGCTATCTTCGTTTTAGCTCGTAGAAGCTTGAATAAGGGCAAGAAATTTTTCGCTGATTTCGAGATAAATCTACAAAGTGTAGTTACCTTATTGCTTAATTTTTGAATTTCACAATGCTCTTTGAGGATGACATTCATAGATGGCTTTTATTTTGTCAAGTTGGTTCTAATTTCTCTTCTAGACACCAGTTATCATAGGAACATTCCAATGGAAGCTTAAAACTGCATTTCATGGAATTTGAGAAAGATTCTTTGTGGCTTAATAGGCATTGTCTAAAGTTTTTTTTTACCAAGTTATTGTTTATATAAGCCTCTACGTTACGTCTTCTTTAAAAACCAAGTTGATCATTCTCTGGTAAGTAGTTCTAGCATTTTTCATTCCAAATGGTATCACTACAGGTGCCATAATCAATGATGAAGGGTAGTTTTATGTCATCATTTTCGATCATCTTTATTTGATGAGAGCCGAAAAATGCATCTATAAAACTCATATAAAAGTTTCCTGATGCGAATTTAACTAACCTGTCTATCCTATGGAAAGAGTAGGAGCCTTTATGACACTTTTTGTTAAGCTTAGTAAAGTCGATGCACATATGCCTCTTGGCATAACTTCTCTTTACTAGGACTATGTAAGCGAGCTAGTCCGTGCAGTGGACTTCTCCATTGAAACCAACTTTGAGGAGCTTTTGAACCTTCTCTTTAATAGCTAGTTGTCATTCCTCACCAAAATTCTTTTTCTTATAATTGGCCAGGTTCAAGGACCCTACACTTGGGTTATGTTCTATTGTACTTCTATTAAGCCCACACATGTCATAAGGCTTCTACGTAGACACACTAATGTAAGAAGTAATAAAGGGGGTAGATTTTGTCCTTTGACTTACAAGAAGGTCAGAAAAAAGAGTTATAATTACATTTTGTTTCCTTAATTGATGGGCATATTAATAGTTCTTTCTTCTAGGACCTGCTGTGTGTTCTCTCATGCATCTAGGTGATTTTTGTGCATCCATATGGCTATGTTTTTGCAGTACCGATCTCCTGTTATGGCAACAATCTCTCTGGATTGGCAACTTTATGCATAGGTGTGTTGTCGAAGTTATCGTCTAGAAGATGTTTATTGTTCACCTTCCTATGATGGCCTTATACGATAAGTGCACATCAACTATTGCAAATTCCACCAAATGAGTTGCAAAATTGACTCAACCAGTAGGGTGGCAAAGCCAATCGATCGAACTTTTTCACTTGCAAAACCAAAGATAGTCATCCCAAAGGAAAGCAAATATTTCTTATTGAGCTCCATGACTTTGAAGGTAAAGTAAAAAAGAATATCTACTAAGCTTTCCGGTAAAGCTTGACTTTGGAAACAAGTATAGTGACAATTATAGGGTTATCGTAAATATGTTCTTCATTTGGTAAGTCGTCTACACAAACATATGTGCATGGATGCTTAGTGTGTTGTGGATGGTATTCACATTTTCGACCATCGTTATGGTTCAAAGGCATTGAGCTTTAGCTGGGTCATATCCAAAGATGGCGTGGACCAAAAACATAACTACTAGGTATGGCGTCTGAGAGAGTGGTGAATTCATTGTCATATCAATGGAATTTTTCGAATGGATGAGCAAGAGTTACTGGTGGAATGTTGGATGCCAGTTGCATCATCAGCATACACCCCATTGATGGAAGGGTATCATCATTGAATGCTCCCTCATTAGGAAGTGAGGTGTAATTGGCAACTACATCTGATGAATTATGTTGTGTACCTCCTACATCGCCTGCATGAAGGAACTGGACATCTGGGCCATCATACCCATTGTGAATTTTATTTGTGGCAAGCCATCTTCTCTTGGTTGTGAAGAAGCTATTACAAGAGGTATGGAGTAGTTATTAGCTAGTACACAGATTACTCCCGTTTGTGACACAATCTCCCACCCACTATTGTAAAATGATTGCCTTGTGAAGGGCTGGGTGTTCGCCATCAAAATTGAAGATGAGTTGTTGTCCTACATGCGGGAATTAAACTATTGTGAATGTTGTGTGGAGTCACTAAAGCGATTCACATGACCAAAAAGATGATTACATCTTGATGTATATGTAGTAGAATTTTCTAACACTTAAATAAGTTCAAATTCAGTTTCTAAGCCAATTTTATTTTAGTTTTTCAGGGAATTAAAACTAAATTCCTTAAATGCTGATGAACAAAAACATGTGATAATTAATGCCCAAAGATGTAATCTACTTAACTAATCATGTAACTGCTCAACATGAAAAGATCTTGAATTGTCCTTTAATTATGTTAATCTGCAAATTCTCATATGATTTCATGAAAATTCTTCAGTAGAATAGCAACGTTCTAAGAAAATCCAGTGATCTCATGCAACAAACAGAAACTATCAACTTCAAAAAATTTCTCCAATGCATATAAACCTGATATACTTTAAGCATTATATATATATATATATATATCAAGCCTTGGATTAAATATTTTGTCAACATTAAGCTATAAACAGTGAATCAGATGGTTCGGATTATAGTCTGAATCTATTTCAGCAAGGGAGAAAAGTTGATAATAATGTTGACAACAAGAAACCAGACGAAATTCATAAGTCTGAAACAAACACAGAACATTCATTGGTTCAATGTCAAGGTTATGTTTCAACAAAAGGAAATATGGCGTCGTTCAACAAACCAAACTAACCAAATTGGAACCTGAAACAGCAGACAAATTCAACAGGGCGATGGATTTCAGAATCCGATAACATTCAGAAACAACGAAATGAAACTTGAAGCACCATTCATTCCAACACAATGAAAAACAGAAAAAAGAATAGGGGAATCATGGAAGGGAACAATGTAGCAAAGAAGACAAACAACCCTAAATCTAGAGAAACCTCAAGCCTCCAAATCTGGCAGTTATAACCTTCTGCTCCAGCTCCCACTCCAGTTCCACGGTGGTTTCAGCCCGCTGCCCCTCCAAATCCAAGTCGACACCCCCTGTTCTTGCCAGCTCAAACCAGGGAAGAATTATCTCTTCCCTCAGTTTTCTCTAGTGGAAATCCCATCCACCTCCATTAACACCTCAGGGGAAACTTTACAAGAGAAGAGGAACAAAGGGCAGAACTGGCTCCGGCGTGCGCTCGGATGGCTGGCTGAGGCGCAGTCGTGGCCGGTCGTGCGCGACTGTGACGGAAGAAAAGCAGAATGGGCAGGCTTTGGCGTGGAGGCCGAGCCGGCCACGTGGACCTGCGTTGTGGAGAGCCGGCGACGAGCGAGATCGTTGCCCCGTGGGCGGCATTGCAGGCCGTGAGCGGATCTCGCGCAGCTCGGCCGAAAGGGTCGGGCAGCCTGACAGAGGGATGGAAGGCCGATGATCATGATTCATAGGGACGGGGTTTAAAATAAATTACAGTTTGATCCTCGCATTTGAAGTTTCGTTCCAATCCAGTTCTTTTTTCAGCACAGTTCAAACCTGATTCAACTCAAATCTGATCTAAACCACCAAATTATTTACAAAACAAATAATATAATATCAATTATAATAATACAATCAAATAAAAATAACTAAAAAAAAAAAGACCCACTCTTGATGTAAAGATCGAGTTAATGTCTCTATCAATTATCATAATTGTCCTGAATTATTTTGTTCCTGAAAATCAAGAATAGTTAATAGAATAAACGTGATATTTTTGTAAGAGTAATGATGTGATGATAAAGAAGAAAACAAGAAAAAAATTGAATAACACGATTTTGTACTAAGATTCAATTGGAAAAAATTGTAATACTAATTTAATCTATAGATTTAAGAGATTTATGAGGGATTCAAAACAATGGAGCTTGAGCTTTATACTAGCAATTGAGATTTCTGAATATGATTATAAATTAAATGTCTCATTTTGAGTTTTAGTGCTTGTTATTGTCGCGGTGGATCCTTAGCACTAATGACAGATCATAGATGATCGTTAAGGGCCCGTTTGGTTCGAGCTTTGAAATATAGTGGGTGTTAATGGTAGTATATGAAGTGATAATTTTAACTCTAGCCGTTTGGTTGAAGTGTTATAAAAAAAATTCTCGTTTGGTTGACATATAAATGTAGTGATTGAAAATTTAGATTGTTTGGCAAAAATGAAAGTGCTGACCTGCTTCTCCTCGTTTGGACCGAGCTTCGAAATATAAAGAAGAAAAAAATTTAAATTTTCATAAAATTAAGATGAATTGTTGTTAATTGAAATATTGTTTACAAACTGAAGTAACATTATTGTACTAAAACTGTGTCTGAAAAGTGAAATACATGTAATTGTAATATTGACTGTAAAACAAAATTAGTTTCAACTGTTGAAATGTAAATTGAACTAGACAAAATACCTGGATCCAAAACACAAATGAAAAAAAAAAAATTTATAACTTCAACAAAAAGTAGTACGTGATATCTATCATAAAGTTAAATATTACATTTTTTTTTGTCAAATTTTACACGTCTAAATATTAAAACCTTTTTTACTTATCTTTGGAATAAAAAGAAAGAAATTATACTTATCGTACCCAAAATAAAATTCTAGGATAAATGCAATTACCAATTACACATACCTTGTAAGCAGAGACAAAGCAGAGACAACACAAATATTGTGCTACAAACTTTATGTACTATACAGAAGAATTTAACTTAAGTCGTATGATTGCAAAATATAACAACCAAATATAAGAATCATAATTACATTTTCATCTAACTAAAATGGCAAATACGTAACATTCTCATAGAAAATATAGACAAGTTACAAACAAA
>JAEMOT010002568.1:78752-115095 GCA_019297695.1 Apostasia ramifera | reverse complement strand
ATATATATATATATATATATTATAAACTGAGCCGATCTCGAGCCAGATCGAGTTGAGCTTACCCGGCTCGAGATCAGCTAAAAAAAATCGAGATTTGATTCATTTTTGAGTCGGCTCGAAGTCGCTTGGAATCGATTCGAGCCGGCTCGAAGTCGACCCCAATTGAGCTCGAGTCGATCGAAATGTGGTCAATCCGATTTCGAGCTGGTATTGGCTCGGCTCGAAATCGAATCGGTAACAGCCCTAAATTTATAGATAGTTCTTTAGACATCAATAAAAGAGCCCAATGAAACTCTTTCTTTAACTAGAAGACCAACTAATTTAGAAGCCTAAAACTTTAAATAAAAATAATATCTAAAATTTAAACTGAAAAAAAAAATAGAGATAATATTTTCCATTAGACTTTTTATTAATACTAAAAAATCAATTTACATATTATTTGAAACTAGAGAATTAGTTTGTTAATTTGGAGAGTAGAGTGACCTAGATGAACACAGGCCCAGACTAAAGGGACTTAACTGCAATTAGCTCAATGAAAATATTTTTAGTGTAAATTGCATCTCTATTTTAGAAGAGTATTGCAAATTAATTTTAATTTTTGAAATCTTAATTTGAGTCATCGAAATTTTGTGAAAAATATTATTCTTTATTTACAATTAAGACATAATTATTAATTTTTATTATTATATTATAAAATTATTCTTTATTATTATTATTATTATTAAAATAAAATTTTGAAATATTAGTATTTATTTTATGGGATATGGTTATAGGTTAAAGGATGATTTGTTATTATTATTTAAAATTTGAATTTATGAGATTTAATTGTCCCTTAATTTTAGCCTTAGAAGAAATACCAGATTTACCCTTAGAATAAGTTATTAGAGGAAATAATGTTTCCCTCCTCTCACATATCGATTCATTTCTCTCCCGATTCGTAACCGCCGGCCCTAGCCCCCTCTTTGGCCGAAAATGAAAGGGAGAGAGAGAAAAAGAAAAGAGAGAGGAGAGGGAGAGAAAGGAGAAGAAAAAATTAGAGATCCGAGGCATCACAATATTTCTCCATCGAATCGGCAACCACGAAAGAAGGATTTCAAAGATTTGAATGAAAAGGCGAGAAGAATAGGAGGAAGAAAAAGAAAATATTTTCATGATTCCTTGAGGTAGGAGATTTCTCTAACTTTTAGGGCTTAAATTAATCAAAGATAAGAATTCGCATAATTTAATTTATAATAGTTTGACAAGAATTGAATAAATTTATTATTTAATTATTTATCAAATTTTATTTTATTATATTGCTGATATTTTCTTCATGTTTATGGCTGTAAATTTCGTTTATTGCCTTAAAATATCTTATTAGAGAAATTTATTTAGATATACGCACGATTGTATATTGCTAGAATTTTTTTATTTTGGATCTGAGCTTTGCAGCATCCGTTTGGGGTATCAAATGATCTCAGATTTTGATCAACTTTGGTGGTGAGTTAGATCTTGAAGTTACCTACAACTGTTATGAAGGAACGATTGACTAATGCTGAATACAAAGTATGGTTTCGAGGTCATTAGTAAATTTTGACAGAAATTCAGATTTTTTGACCGAGTTTAATTCATAAGAGATTTGGTGTACCAAATGAATTCGGATTGATATGAAATTTTATATGAAGATAGAGGACACATTATACTACAATGGTTATATAGAAATATTCCTTTAAAAAGTTTATTTTGGATAAAATTTTGCTGGAGGGATTTGACATAAAAATCTGTATTTGAAATAGCTTATCATCATATGTAAATTAAATGGAGATTTCTTAAGTTAAATGATTGCTATTAAATGTGAATTTAAAGATTATTAGATTATTTGATTATTTATTATATTTATATAATATTCTTATTAATTAGCCTAGAAATATATATTTTATTATTAGAAATCCAAACAATTGAGTTACTTTGGCAGTGGTATTAGTTGGACTTATGAAATCGATTTTAAATGCTATGAGATATTGAGGATTGATGATTTAATTAATTTTTGATAATTTGGAGTTTAAAACTTAAGCTAAATAGATTTATTGATAAATGATTTGATTCAAATAGTGATGATATTTTTATAACCATAGAGTATAAATGTGAAATTTAGAGTTGATCATGATCAATTTGATTTATTTTAATATGAGACTCAAATGTGGATTATAGTTATATTATTAGCTCTAATCATACTCTCATCAAACTTTGATTGAGGTTTCACAAATTATATGTGAAGAATTAATGATCTTTATTAATTTAGATTAAAACATCTTTGAAGATATCATGATTATTTTTATTGGTGATTGCTTGATTACTATATAAATTTGATTGAAATAGGAGAGATGACTTAAAATTAAATTATCGAAATTACAAGATACAAGGTGGATTGTTAAAATTTAATAATGTATAGTGCATATAAATTAATATGAATTAATTGCTGACTCTCTTTGTTTCTTCAATGATAAGATAAATATGTTATATCACAGTCGCGAGTCAATATATTCTCATCGAATGTGACAACAAGTCCGTACACTTGCCCTCCCGTAGGTGTCACAATCTCAAAAATAAATCAGCTATATGAATATAATTAAATAGCCATATAATGGATTTGCATGTATTTAATTGATCAGACGAATTGCTTAATACCTGCAATAAAACTTAAGGTTTGTTCTTTTATATTTTCAACGTCAAATTGCACCCAAACCTCATATTTATTCAACTATTATAAATACTATATTATATTTATCAATAGATAAATAAAGCTACAGCAATAAAAAGGATATATGAATTGCATAATAAACAAATAACAAAAAAGATTTGATTTTCATATTTATTATTAGAATTTTTAGGAGGCACGTAACATAAATTAAGTAAACACAATTTCAATTAATAACTTAAATTATCACTCATGAATATGAAAAAAAAAAAAGAAAGCCCAACAGCATACTTAAATCAAAGCATTTCATTGCTATATAGTAATCATGCATAGAATCGTGAAACAGGTTGTACGAAATAGCAAACTTCAATCAGAAATTTTCCAAAAATTATAAATGAAATGCAGCCAGAAAAACTAATAGAATTTCAAAAATAAAATTCAGATCTTTGTATAAAATAATAATTTCATTCAATATATTTAGTTTGATAATAAATCTGAATTTAATTAAGCCATGTTAGGAAAAAATCTACCTCAAATTCACCATAGTTTTAGGTTTTCTTGAAATCCGAAGAGAAATATCACTCTAAAATCACTAGATCCGATCCAAGGCGTAAGAAAATGTGTAGATCGAGAAGAAGATGAAGAAGAATCGTCGATTTTGAAGGAGATCCGGCTTCTTTCTCTCTCCAACTCGTCACTTTCTCTCAATAAACGAATTTATTGTATATCTAAATAAATTTCTCTAATAAGATATTTTAAGGCAATAAACAAAATTTACAGCCATAAACATGAAGAAAATATCAGCAATATAATAAAATAAAATTTTATAAATAATTAAATAATAAATTTATTCAATTCTTGTCAAATTATTATAAATCAAATTATGCGAATTCTTATCTTTGATTAATTTAAGCCCTAAAAGTTAGAGAAATCTCCT
Organism: Apostasia ramifera; assembly: GCA_019297695.1. NCBI lineage: Eukaryota > Viridiplantae > Streptophyta > Magnoliopsida > Asparagales > Orchidaceae > Apostasia > Apostasia ramifera. The sequence continues at coordinate 111,481 of JAEMOT010002568.1, read as the reverse complement.
ACCTCAAGGAATCATGAAAATATCTTCTTTTTTTTCCTCCTATTCTTCTCGCTTTTTCATCCAAATCTTTGAAATCCTTCTTTCATGGTTGCCAATTCGATGGAGAAATATTGTGATGCCTCGGATCTCTAATTCTTTCTTCTCCTTTCTCCCCTCTCCTCTCTTTTTTCTTTTTCTCTCTCTCCCTTTCATTTTCAGCCAAAAAGGGGGCTAGGGCCGGCGGTTACGAATCAGGAGAGAAATGAATCGATATGTGAGAGGAGGGAAACATTATTTCCTCTAATAACTCATTCTAAGGGTAAATGTGGTATTTCTTCTAAGGCTAATATTAAGGGACAATTAAATATCATAAATTCAAATTTTAAATAATAATAACAAATCATCCTCAAATAATTCTACTATATCTTAATATAAATTTATCCTCAATATACAATTAGTACATTACACCATAAATAAATATAAAATCCTGAATACAAATAATCTAAAATAATTTTCTAGTTGTCTCTCACCCATGTCTCTTATGCTTATGCTAAACCTGCAAAAATAGTATCGAAAACGACATCAGTCCGCCAACAGGACTCAATAGGAGATATCAACTAGCTATGAGCTACATAAAATATTAATAATTCTACTATATCTTAATATTAATAATTCTACTATATTCAGATATAGTAGAATTATATTAAGATATAGTAGAATTATTTATAAATAACATGCTGTGTGTGCATGTTATTTATCGTCAATATATTCTCAACGAATGTGATGACAAGTCCATACACTTGCTCTCCCGTAGGTATCACAGTCGCGAGTCAATATATTCTCATAGAATGTGACGACAAGTCCGTACACTTGCTCTCCCGTAGGTGTCACAATCTCAAGAATAAATCAGCTATATGAATATAATTAAATAGCCATATAATTAATTTGCATGTATTTAATTGATCAGATGAATTGCTTAATACCTACAATAAAACTTAAGATTTGTTCTTCGATATTTTCAACATCAAATTGCACCCAAATCTCATATTTATTCAATTACTATAAACACTATATTATATTTATCAATAAGATAAATAAAGCTACAACAATAAAAAAGATATATGAATTGCAGCATGATAAATAGATAACAAAAAGGATTTTGATTTTCATATTTATTATTAGAATTTTTAGGAGGCACGTAACATAAATTAAATAAACACAATTTCAATTAATAACTTAAATTATCACTCATGAATATGAAAAAAAAAGAAAGCCCAACAGTATACTTAAATCAAAGCATTTCATGAGTATATAGCAATCATGCACAGAATCGAGAAACAGGTTGTACGAAATAGCAAACTTCAATCAGAAATTTTCCAAAAGTTATAAATGAGATGCAGCCAGAAAAACTAATAGAATTTCAAAAATAAATTTCAGATCTTTGTATAAAATATTAATTTCATTCAATATATTTAGTTTGATAATAAATCTGAATTTAATTAAGCCATGTTAGGGAAAAACCTACCTCGAATTCACCATAGTTCTAGATTTTCTTGAAATCCGAAGAGAAATATCACTCCAAAATCACTAGATCCGATCCACGGCGTAAGAAAACGTGTAGATCGAGAAGAAGATGAAGAAGAATCGTCAATTTTGAGGGAGATCCAGCTTCTTTCTCTCTCCAACTCGTCACTTTCTCTCTCCAACTCATCACTTTCTCTCTCCAACTCATCACTTTCTCTCTCCTCTCTCTAGGCTGGCGGCGGTTATAGAAGGGGAAGAGTTGAATCGGTGTTTTAGGCAGAGAAACTCTATTTCTTTCTCTAAATAATAATCTGGAGGTATTTCTGTAATTTTTCTTAGCCTTAATTTAAGGAGGTAGTTATGGATATTTAATGGATAATTAAATTTCATTGAATTTAAATTTTAAATAATCTGATTTAATTAAATTAAATATTAATTTCAGCCATTTTGAATTTTAAATCGCATAACAAATATTTAATATTTCATATATTTAATCTTAAATAATTAATCTCATAAATAAATATTAATTTCATCATAATAAATAAAATTAATCAAAAATCTAAATCTAAATTTTACCGGGATGTTACAATTCTCCCCACCTTAAGAAATTTCGTCCTCGAAATTTAGGTAAAGAGCTCGAGAAAATTCGATCCTTGATTGTGAACTCTATATGCACACACGACGTCACACTGATCGTCGTACCCGTTAGTAGTGCGACATTCAACACATCGTCAAGTGGATAAATTAATAAAGCTAATTTTCGCACCATATTCTCAGAGATGAAAGAATGTGAAACACTTAAATCAAATAAAGCAATCATAGGTAAGTTGTAGAGGTATCATAGGTAAATTGGAAAATTGGGAAAGTCATATTCCGTTAATTGAGATGCAACCAGAAAAACTAATAGAATTTCAAAAATAAATTTCAGATATTTATATAAAATATTAATAAATCTGAATTTAATTTAGCAAGTGATGACAAGTCCAAATTTCTCAGATTGTTTTACCACTCATTAATCTTACTAGAAAATCAGTAAAGTTTGATTGGGATGCAGAGTGTGAAGCTAGCTTTCAACAATTGAAAGATTGTTTGGTTTCAACACCAGTGTTAGTCCTACCTGAAGGTTGTGATGGATTCCAGATTTATAGTGATGCTTCGTTTCAAGGACTTGGGTGTGTTTTGATGCAACATGGCAAAGTGATTGCTTATGCTTCATGTCAGCTGCGTTCACATGAGAGAAATGGATATATTGACTTGTGTTTGTGACACCTACGGGAGGATAAGTGTACAAATTTGTCGTCACATTCAATGTGAATATGTTGACTTATGTTTGTGACACCTACGGGAGGGCAAGTGTACGGACTTGTCGTCACATTCAAAGATATAATATAATATTTAAACAAGTGTATGAGCTTGCAATGTGACTAAATTTATAATCAAGATTTTAAAGGCGACAATAGAATCCTAAACCCTAAATCCTAAATCCTAAACCCTAAATCCTAAACCTTAAACCATAAAATCCTAAAACCCTAAATCCTAAACCCTAAAACCCTAAACCCTAAATCCCAAACCCTACCTCTCACGCTCCACCTAGCCCCTCCCTCCTTTCACTAGCAAACTCCTCCAGGCCCCTGCTGTGATATCCAGGTACAAATTCTTATTTTTGGATATCAAGTTTTATTTAAATTGAATTATTTTTATAATTTGTAGCAACTCGAGTTAAGGAATAGAATTTATTAAATCTGAATTGGGTTTATAATAAAGGGTTTTGGACTTAAGTGTAAAGGGTTTTGGACTTATTAATAAGGAGGTGAAACTATGAGGATTAAAATGTAATTATTCCCTTTGGATAAGAACAATGAAATTTCTTTTATTTCTCTACTTGATTCTGGAAGTCTCTACCGTGCTCTCTGCCATGCTCTCTGCCGTGCCTGAGTGGAGTGAGAAGAAGAAGAAGGAAAGGGGAAAAGAAGGCCAGGGAGAAGAAAAAGCAGCAGCAGCCCTCCTTGCCTCCTTGTTGCTGTAAGTGGGGAGAAGAAGAAGAAGAAAGAAAGGAAAAAAAAAAGGGGAAGGAAGAAAAGAGAAAATAATTAATGGAAGCTAAAATTCTTTTCCCCCTATCTTATTCAAATCATGGTACAAAAAAGGTAGATAAATCTTTTCCATTATGTTAATTATTCTTGTTAATTTTTATGTTTAGAAATTGTGGTTGTTATAAATTTAGTGGTTAATTGCATGAGAAATATTGAGAATATTATTTGTGATTATTTTGTTAAATTGGACTCTAAAGAAAAATATGAAATCTAAAGAATTTGGGTGATTATGTATCTTGTTATGTATGTATTGTTTTAAAGGTGAAAATTGAAATTAAAATTGGTTTCTCACAAGCAATCACACATGCCTAGCTCGAGCTTGAATTATATGATGTTGACGCGACGGCGTCCAAGGCCTTTTGGGGCTGATGGGGTGACGACTTCATAAAAATGGCTAATGAGAGTCATTGAGAAAGGATCCTGATGATAATTGACGCGACGGCGTCCTGTGATGTAATTTGAAAAGATTACTCACGGGGAGGTGACGATCTCCAAAAATGAACATGGCATTTGAGGTGATTGGTTGAGAAATCCAGGGCCCAAAGTGAAATAAATTAAATTGCTAAATTTATACAGTAATTACGGACTTAATAATTTCTTTGATTGAGTTTGTTATGATTATATATCGAATCTGTACAGTTTTTATGTATTGATACTTCTGTTTGTTTATTCTATGGAATACTGTTTTATCTACTGAGTCTGTTCTAACAGACTCCTGCCATGTTATAGTAGGTACATCACTTGGTGCACATGATGAAGCTAAGGAGATAGTACTGGAGGGCGAGGCCGAGTAGTTTCTCATTTTGTTTACTGTTTTTAGTTTTGTGTAGAATAAAATACAATGTACCTAGTGATACAAAAACTGCAAAATCTGTGGATAAAAAAATAGTTGTGACAGTTTAATTTTGTGTGTAGAAGAATTTTGTTATATAAATAAATTGTAAGTGATAGTCAGTTTACTTACTGCTTATATGGTTTATTATTGTGGTTAAATAAATTTTAGTTTGTAGTTGTTTTCGTCACACCTAATCAACTCCAATCTACTTCTGAATGTTCCGCTGTGTGTATTGGAGTGGATGGGGATGTGACATGTTGGTATCAGAGCAGGTTGTTAGTTATATAGATAAAATGACGTGAGTGTGGGTAGTAATAATAGGATTTGAGAATTTCACACACTTGTATCTATCATTAATTTCTATTTGTTATAGTACTAATATAATTCTACAAGAGGATAACCCTTAAAGGGCAGGGATCGGGTAGTAATCCCGATGCACATAATCGACAAAGAAAAGAAGAGCATAAAGTGAATAAAGATGAGCGAATAGCTCAGGCACTGAATATAATAGTGGATCGTTTGGATAATATGACTAAAGCACAAAAAGTATCACAGCCAACACTTCAGATCCAACAAGGTATTCAGCAAGAACCCCAAATGGATCGAGCTATAGAACTTTTCCAGAAAATGCACCCCCAACATTTTGAGGGAACTACAGACCCAATAGTTGCAGAAAATTGGCTGGAGAAGATGGAAAAGGTTTTCGACGGGATGCGATGTCCTAATGATCGAAAAGTTTCTTTAGTAGCTACAGTGTTAGATGGGGAAGGAAATGATTGGTGGAAGCATTATCGACGGATTCATTTCAGGGATAGACCAGTAGAGGCTATTTCTTGGGAAGAGTTTGTGGAGGCTTTCAGACAAAAGTATGTTCCGCATTCTGCCAGAATAAAAATGAGAGTTGAACTGGAAAGATTGGTACAACGCAATATGACTGTACCAGAATATGAAGCTAAATTTACAGGTTTATCAAAATTTGTACCCCAGTTGGTGTCTACGGAGGAAGACAAGTGTTATATGTTCCAAAAAGGGTTGCGAGACTCAATTCGTGCAGCTGTCATTCCGACTTTAGCACGAGACTACTCCCAGTTGGTCGAGGTGGCAACTTTAATTGAGCAAGATCAGCAAGCAACCCAAGCGAGGAAAGAAGCTGTGTTTCGTAAGAGAAAGGGAGTAATTACAACACAGTTTACTGGGCCTTCTGTTAAGAAGTTTGCACCTAGTACTGAATTAAAGGAAACCACAAGTAGTGCAACCAACAGACCGCAATGTTAAATATGCAAGAAATATCATTGGGGCAGGTGTTTTTGGGATAAGAGAAGATGTTTTACTTGTGGAGAATTCGGTCATTTGGCTAGATCTTGTCCGAAAGCTACGGAAGCTGGTACTTTAAATGCTTGTACTCCACTTGAATTCAACGTAATGCAATGAATAGATGCAAAAACATCACTATTCAACTCAAATTCGATGACATGTCATAAATCAGACCTTAAAAGAGCCTATTCTCTTAAAATTGATTGATATACTGACAAATAGATGTCTAATTATAGGTATTACATTAAAACACAAACAAATGCTCTAAATAGATTGCCAAATATAAATGTTCGATTAAAATACATCAATATAGCAAATATTAGGTGCGTAATCAGAGTATTATGTTAAAAAACCTTCATATAGACACGATTAAAGTCAAATTGCATATATTCTCTTCAAATACAACAAAAACAAATTGAATACATACACAATTGCTTTTATTCAGTTAAAATAACTTATTATGCAATGAATCGTACTTAAATGCTTGAACTCCACTTGAATTCAACGTAATGCAATGAGTAGCTGCAAAAACATCACTATTCAACTCAAATTTATTGATATGTTGTAAATCAGACCCTAAAAGTGCCTATTCTCTTAAAATTGATCGATATAGTGACAAATAGATTTGTAATTATTAGTATTACATTAAAACGCAATCAAATGTCCCAAATAGATCGCCAAATATAAATTTTCGATTAAATGCCATCAATATAGCAAATATTAGGTGCGTAATCAGAGTATTATATTAAAAAACCTACATATAGACAAGATTAAAGTCAAATTGCATATATTCTCTTCAAATACAATACACACACAATTGCTTTTACTCAGTTAAAATAGCTTATTGTGCAATGAATCGTACTTTAAATGCTTGTACTCCACTTGAATTCAACAAAATGCAATGAATAGCTGCAAAAACATCACTATTCAACTCAAATTCAACGATATTTCATAAATCAGACCCTAAAAGAGCCTATTCTCTTAAATTTGATCGATATTCTGACAAATAGATGTGTAATTATAGGTATTATATTAAAACACAATCAAATGCCCCAAATAGATCGCCAAATATCAATTTTCGATTAAAATACATTAATATAACAAACATTAGGTATGTAATCAGAGTATTATGTTACAAAACCTTCATATAAATAAGATTAAAGTCAAATTACATATATTCTCTTCGAATATAATAGAAACTAATAGAATACAAACACAATTGCTTTTATTTAGTTAAAATAACTTATTATGTAATGAATCATACTCTAAATACTTGTACTCCACTAGAATACAATGTACTATAATGAATAACTACAAAAACATCACTATTCAACTCAAATTCGTTGATATGTCATAAATGAAATCCTAAAAGAGCCTACTGTCTTAAAATTGATCGATATACTGACAAATAGATGTGTAATTGTGGGTATCACATTAAAACGCAATCAAATGTCCGTAATAGATCGCCAAATATCAATTTTCGCTTGAAATAAGTCATTATAGCAAATATTTGGTGTGTAATCGGAGTGTTATATTAAAAAACTTTCATATAGATAAGATTAAAGTCAGATTGCAAATATTCTCTTCAAATATAATAAAAACTAATTGAATACACACACAATTGCTTTTATTCGGTTAAAATAACTTATTATGCAATGAATCGTACTCTAAATGCTTGTACTCCACTTGAATTCAATGTAATGCAATGAATAGATGTAAAAACATCAATATTAACCTCAAAATCATTGATATGTCATAAATCAGATCCTAAAAGAGTCTATTCTCTTAAAATTGATCGATATACTGACAAATAGAAGTGTAATTATTGGTATTACAGTAAAACGCAATCAAATGCCCCTAATAGATCGCCAAATATCAATTTTCAATTAAAATACATCAATATAGCAAACATTAGGTGTGTAATCAATTATGTTAAACAACCTTCATATAGACAAGATTAAAGTCAAATTGCATATATTCTCTTAAAATACAACAAAAGCTAATTGAATACAGACACAATTGCTTTTACTCAGTTAAAATAACTTATTATGCAATAAATCGTACTTTAAATGCTTGTACTCCACTTGAATTCAATGTAATACAATGAATAGATGTAAAAAAATCTGATTCAACTCAAATTCATTGATATGTCGTATATCAGACCCTAAAAGTGCCTATTCCCTTAAAATTGATCGATATAGTAACAAATAGATGTGTAATTATAAGTGTTATATTAAAAGGCAACCAAATGCCCCAAATAGATCGCCAAATATAAATTTTCGATTAAATGCCATCAATATAGCAAACATTAGCTGCGTAATCCGAGTATTATGTTAAAAAACCTTCATATAGACACGATTAAAGTCAAATTGCATATATTCTCTTCAAATACAATAAAAACTAATTGAATACACACACAATTGCTTTTATTCAGTTAAAATAACTTATTATGCAATGAATCGTTCTTTAAATGCTTGTACTCCACCTGAATTCAGTGTAATGCAATGAATAGCTGTAAAAACATCAATATTCAACTCAAATTCATTGATATGTCATAAATCAGATCCTAAAAGAGCCTATTCTCTTAAAATTGATCGATATACTCACAAATAGATGTGTAATTATATGTATTATATTAAAATGCAATCAATGCCCCTAATAGATCACAAAATATCAATTTTCGATTAAAATACAACAATATAGCAAACATTAGGTGTGTAATTGAACTATTATGTTAAACAACCTTCATATAGACAAGATTAAAGTTAAATTGCATATATTCTCTTCAAATACAACAAAAGCTAATTGAATACACACACAATTGCTTTTACTCAGTTAAAATAACTTATTATGCAATGAATCCTACTTTAAATGCTTGTACTTCACTTGAATTCAATGTAATGCAATGAATAGCAGCAAAAACATCACTATTCAACTCAAATTCATTGATATGTCGTATATCAGACCCTAAAAGTGCCTATTCTCTTAAAATTTATCGATATAGTGACAAATAGATTTGTAATTATTAGTATTACATTAAAACGCAATCAAATGCCCAAAATAGAACGCCAAATATAAATTTTCGATTAAATGCCATTAATATAGCAAACATTAGGAGCGTAATCAGAGTATTATGTTAAAAAAGCTTCATATAGACACGATTAAAGTCAAATTGCATATATTCTCTTCAAATACAACAAAAACTAATTGAATACACACACAATTGCTTTTATTCAATTAAAATAACTTACTATGCAATGAATCGGACTTTAAATGCTCGTACTCCACTTGAATTCAACGTAATTCAATGAATAGTTGCAAAAATATCACTATTCAACTTAAATTCATTGATATGTCATAAATCAGACCCTAAAAGAGCCTATTTTTTTAAAATTGATCGATATACTGACAATTAGATGTGTAATTATTTGTATTACATTAAAACGCAATCAAATGCCCCTAATAGATCGCCAAATATCAATTTTTGATTAAAATACATAAATATAGCAAACATTAGGTGTGTAATCAGAGTATTATTTTAAAAAACTTTCATATATAGAAGATTAATGCCAAATTGCATATATTCTCTTCAAATATAGCAAAAACTAATTGAATACACACACAATTGCTTTTATTCAGTTAAAATAACTTATTATGCAATGAATCGTACTTAAATGCTGGTACTCCACTTGAATTCAACGTAATGCAATGAGTAGCTGCAAAAACATCACTATTCAAATCAAATTCATTGATATGTCATAAATAAGACCTTAAAAGTGCCTATTCTCTTAAAATTGATCGATATAGTGACAAATAGATTTGTAATTATTAGTATTACACTAAAACACAATCAAATGGCCCAAATAGAACGCCAAATATAAATTTTCGATTAAATGCCATCAACATAGCAAACATAAGGAGCGTAATCAGAGTATTATGTTAAAAAACCTTCTTATAGACACGATTAAAGTCAAAATTGCATATATTCTCTTCAAATACAACAAAAACAAATTGAATACACACACAATTGCTCTTATTCAGTTAAAATAACTTATTATGCAATGAATCGCACTTTAAATGCTCGTACTCCACTTGAATTTAACGTAATGCCATGAATAACTGTAAAAACATTACTATTCAATTCAAATTCATTATTTGTCATAAATTAGATCCTGAAAGAGCCTATTCTCTTAAAATTGATCGATATACTGACAAATAAATGTGTAATTATAGGTATTATATTATAACGCAATCAAATGCTCCTAATAGATCGCCAAATATCTATTTTTGATTAAAATACATCAATATAGCAAATATTAATTGTGTAATCTGATTATTATGTTAAACAACCTTTATATAGACAAGATTAAAGTCAAATTGCATATATTCTCTTCAAATACAATAAAAACTAATTGAATACACACATAATTTCTTTTATTTAGTTAAAATAACTTATTATGCAATGAATAGTACTTTAAATGCTTGTACTTCACTTGAATTCAACGTAATACAATGATTAGCTGTAAAAACATCACTATTTAACTCAAATTCATTGATATGACATAAATCAGACACTAAAAGAGTTTATTCTCTTAAAATTGATCAATATACTCACAAATAGATGTGTAATTATATGTATTATATTAAAACGCAATCAATGCACCTAAGAGATCACCAAATATCAATTTTCGATTAAAATACAACAATATAGCAAATATTAGGTTTGTAATTAAACTATTATGTTAAACAACCTTCATATAGAGAAGATTAATGTCAAATTGCATATATTCTCTTCAAATATAGCAAAAACTAATTGAATACACACACAATTGCTTTTATTCAGTTAAAATAACTTATTATGCAATGAATCGTACTTTAAATGCTTGTACTCCACTTGAATTCAATGTAATGCAATGAATAGCTGTAAAAACATCAATATTCAACTCAAATTCATTGATATGTCATAAATCAGATCCTAAAAGTGCCTATTCTCTTAAAATTGATCGATATACTGACAAATAGAGGTGTAATTATTGGTATTATATTATAACGCAATCAAATGCCCCTAATAGATCGCCAAATATTAATTTTCAATTAAAATACATATATATAGCAAATATTAGGTGTGTAATCAGACTATTATGTTAAACAACCTTCATATAGACAAGATTAAAGTTAAATTGCATATATTCTCTTCAAATACAACAAAAGCTAATTGAATACAGACACAATTGCTTTTACTCAGTTAAAATAACTTATTGTGCAATGAATCGTACTTTAAATGCTTGTACTTCACTTGAATTCAATGTAATGCAATGAATAGCTGTAAAAACATCACTATTCAACTCAAATTCATTGATATGCCGTATATTAGACCCTAAAAGTGCCTATTCTCTTAAAATTTATCGATATAGTGACAAATAGATTTGTAATTATTAGTATTACATTAAAACGCAATCAAATGCCCCAAATAGAACGCCAAATATAAATTTTCGATTAAATGTCATTAATATAGCAAACATTCGGAGCGTAATCAGAGTATTATGTTAAAAAAGCTTCATATAGACACGATTAAAGTCAAATTGCATATATTCTCTTCAAATATAACAAAAACAAATTGAATACACACACAATTGTTTTTATTCAATTAAAATAACTTACTATGCAATGAATCGGACTTTAAATGCTCGTACTCCACTTGAATTCAACGTAATTCAATGAATAGTTGCAAAAATATCACTATTCAACTTAAATTCATTGATATGTCATAAATCAGACCCTAAAAGAGCCTATTTTTTTAAAATTGATCGATATACTGATAATTAGATGTGTAATTATTTGTATTACATTAAAACGCAATCAAATGCCCCTAATAGATCGCCAAATATCAATTTTTGATTAAAATACATAAATATAGCAAACATTAGGTGTGTAATCAGAGTATTATTTTAAAAAACCTTCATATAGAGAAGATTAATGTCAAATTGCATATATTCTCTTCAAATATAGCAAAAATTAATTGAATACACACACAATTGCTTTTATTCAGTTAAAATAACTTATTATGCAATGAATTGTACTTAAATGCTTGTACTCCACTTGAATTCATCGTAATGCAATGAGTAGCTGCAAAAACATCACTATTCAACTCAAATTCATTGATATGTCGTAAATCAGACCCTAAAAGTGCCTATTCTCTTAAAATAGATCGATATAGTGACAAATAGATTTGTAATTATTAGTATTACATTAAAACGCAATCAAATGGCCCAAATAGAACGCCAAATATAAATTTTCGATTAAATGCCATCAATATAGCAAAGATTAGGAGCGTAATCAGAGTATTATGTTAAAAAACCTTCATATAGACACGATTAAAGTCAAATTGCATATATTCTCTTTAAATACAACAAAAACAAATTGAATACACACACAATTGCTCTTATTCAGTTAATATAACTTATTATGCAATAAATCGTACTTTAAATGCTCGTACTCCACTTGAATTTAACGTAATGCAATGAATAACTGCAAAAATATTACTATTCAACTCAAATTCATTATATGTCATAAATTAGATCCTGAAAGAGCCTATTCTCTTAAAATTGATCGATATACTGACAAATAAATGTGTAATTATAGGTATTATATTATAACGCAATCAAATGCTCCTAATAGCCAAATATCAATTTTTGATTAAAATATATCAATATAGCAAATATTAATTGTGTAATCTGACTATTATGTTAAACAACCTTTATATAGACAAGATTAAAGTCAAATTGCATATATTCTCTTCAAATACAACAAAAACTAATTGAATACACAATCAAATGCCCCAAATAGAACGCCAAATATAAATTTTCGATTAAATGCCATTAATATAGCAAACATTAGGAGCGTAATCAGAGTATTATGTTAAAAAACTTCATATAGACACGATTAAAGTCAAATTGCATATATTCTCTTCAAATACAACAAAAACAAATTGAATACACACACAATTGCTTTTATTCAGTTAAAATAACTTACTATGCAATGAATCGGACTTTAAATGCTCGTACTCCACTTGAATTCAACGTAATTCAATGAATTGTTGCAAAAATATCACTATTCAACTTAAATTCATTGATATGTAATAAATCAGACCCTAAAAGAGCCTATTTTTTTAAAATTGATCGTTATACTGACAATTAGATGTGTAATTATTGGTATTACATTAAAACGCAATCAAATGCCCCTAATAGATCGCCAAATATGAATTTTTGATTAAAATACATAAATATAGCAAACATTAGGTGTGTAATCAGAGTATTATTTTAAAAAACCTTCATATAGAGAAGATTAAAGTCAAATTGCATATATTCTCTTCAAATATAGCAAAAACTAATTGAATACACACACAATTGCTTTTATTCAGTTAAAATAACTTATTATGCAATGAATCGTACTTAAATGCTTGTACTCCACTTGAATTCAACGTAATGCAATGAGTAGCTGCAAAAACATCACTATTCAACTCAAATTCATTGATATGTCGTAAATTAGACCCTAAAAGTGCCTATTCTCTTAAAATTGATCGATATAGTGACAAATAGATTTGTAATTATTAGTATTATATTAAAACACAATCAAATGGCCCAAATAGAACGCCAAATATAAATTTTCGATTAAATGCCATCAATATAGCAAAGATTAGGAGCGTAATCAGAGTATTATGTTAAAAAACCTTCATATAGACACGATTAAAGTCAAATTGCATATATTCTCTTCAAATACAACAAAAATAAATTGAATACACACACAATTGCTTTTATTCAATTAAAATAACTTACTCTGCAATGAATCGGACTTTAAATGCTCGTACTCCACTTGAATTCAACGTAATTCAATGAATAGTTGCAAAAATATCACTATTCAACTTAAATTCATTGATATGTCATAAATCAGACCCTAAAAGAGCCTATTTTTTTAAAATTGATCGATATACTGACAATTAGATGTGTAATTGTTGGTATTACATTAAAACGCAGTCAAATGCCCCTAATAGATCGTCAAATATCAATTTTCGATTAAAATACATCAATATAGCAAATATTAGGTGTGTAATCATACTATTATGTTAAACAAACTTCATATAGACAAGATTAAAGTCAAATTGAATATATTCTGTTCAAATGCAACAAAATTGCTTTTACTCAGTTAAAATAACTTATTATACAATGAATTGTACTTTAAGGCCCTGTTTGGCAATGGGCTAAAAATCATGGCTAAAATTACCCATGGCCAAAATCTTAAATTTATTCTAAAAAAACTTAAAAAATTATTTTATATTTCATCTCACACAAATTCCAACATTAAACAATCACTTTATTTCACATCCAACACAATTCTCAATAAATCAATCAATTTTATTTCACATCATACACAATTTTTAACATAACCAACTTACTTTATTTCACATCATACACATTTTTCAAAAATGGCTAAAAATTCCAGCTACATCTTCTTTTTTTCCTATTACCAAACAGAGCCTAAATGCTTATACTCCACTTGAATTCATCATAATGCAATGAATAGCTGCAAAAACTTCACTATTCAACTCAAATTCAATGATATCATAAATCAGACCCTAAAAGAGCCTATTCTCTTAAAATTGATCGATATACTGACAAATAGATGTGTAATTACAGATATTATATTAAAACACAATCAAATGCCCCTAATAGATCGCCAAATATCAATTTTCGATTAAAATACATCAATATAGCAAATATTAGGTGTGTAATCAGACTATTATGTTAAACAACATTCATAAACACAAGATTATAGTCAAATTGCATATATTCTTTTCTAATACAATAAAATCTAATTGAATACACACACAATTGCTTTTACTCAGTTAAAATAACTTATTATGCAATAAATCGTACTTTGAATACTTGTGCTCCACTTGAATTAAATGTAATGGAATGAATAACTGCAAAAACTTTACTATTAAACTCAAAATCTTTGATATGTCATAAATCAGATCCTAAAAGAGCCTATTCTCTTAAAATTGATCGATATAATGACAAATAGATTTGTAATTATAGCTATTACATTAAAATGCAATCAAATGTCCGTAATAGATCGCCAAATATTAATTTTCGATTGAAATACATCATTATAGCAAACATTAGGTGTGTAATCAGAGTATTATGTTAAAAAACCCTCATAAGATTAAGATTATAGTCAAATTGCATATATTCTATTCAAATATAACAAAAACTAATTGAATATACACACAATTACTTTTATTCAGTTAAAATAACTTATTATGCAATGAATCGTACTTTAAATGCTTGTACTCTACTTGAATTCAACGTAATGCAAAGAATAGCTGTAAAAATATAACTATTCAACTCAAATTCATTGATATGTTATAAATCAGAAGCTAAAAGAGCTCATTCTCGTAAAATTGATCGATATACTGATAAATAGATGTGTAATTATAGGTATTACATTAAAACGCAATCAAATGCCCCTAATACATCGCCAAATATTAATTTTTGATAAAATACATCAATATAGCAAATATTAGGTGTGTAATCAGAGTATTATGTTAAAAAACCCTCATAAGATTAAGATTATAGTCAAATTACATATATTCTCTTCTCTTCAAATACAATAAAAACTAATAGAATACACACACAATTACTTTTATTTAGTTTAAATAACTTATTATGTAATGAATCATACTCTAAATACTTGTACTCCACTTGAATTCAATGTACTGTAATGAATAACTACAAAAACATCACTATTCAACTCAAATTCGTTGATATGTCATAAATGAGATCCTAAAAGAGCCTACTGTCTTAAAATTGATTGATATACTGACAATAAATGTGTAATTGTAGGTATCACGTTAAAACGCAATCAAATGTCCGTAAAAGATCGCCAAATATCAATTTTCGCTTGAAATAAGTCATTATAGCAAACATTTGGTGTGTAATCGGAGTGTTATGTTAAAAAACTTTCATATAGATAAGATTAAAGTCAGATTGCAAATATTCTCTTCAAATATAATAAAAACTAATTGAATACACACAAAATTATTTTTATTCAGTTAAAATAACTTATTATGCAATGAATCGTACTCTAAATGCTTGTACCCACTTGAATTCAACATAATGCAATGAATAACTGCAAAAACATCACTATTCAACTCAAATTCATTGATATGTTATAAATAAGATCCTAAAACAGCCTATTCTCTTAAAATTAATCGATACAATAACAAATAGAAGTGTAATTATAGCTATTACATTAAAATGCAATCAAATGCCCCTAATACATCGCCAAATATTAATTTTTGATAAAAATACATCAATATAATAAACATGAGGTGTGTTATCAGAGTATTATGTTATAAAACCTTCATATAGAGAAGATTAAAGTCAAATTGCATATATTTTTTTCAAATATAATAAAAACTAATTAAATACACACACAATTGCTTTTATTTAGTTAAAATAACTTATTATACAATGAATCGTACTTTAAATGATTGTACTCCACTTGAATTCAACGTAATGCCAAGAATAGCTGTAAAAACATAACTATTCAACTCAAATTCATTGATATGTTATAAATCAGACCCTAAAAGAGCTCATTCTCTTAAAAGTGATCGATATACTAATAAATAGATGTGTAATTATAGGTATTACATTAAAACACAATCAAATGCCCGTAATAAATCGCCAAATATTAATTTTCGATTAAAATACATCAATATAGCAAATATTAGGTGTGTAATCAGAGTATTATGTTAAAAAACCCTCATAAGATTAACATTATAGTCAAATTGCATATATTCTATTCAAATTTAACAAAAACTAATTGAATATACACACAATTGCTTTTATTCAGTTAAAATAACTTATTATGCAATGAATCGTATTTTAAATGCTTGTACTCCACTTGAATTCAACGTAATGCAATGAATAGCTACAAAAACATTAATATTCAACTCAAATTCATTGATATGTCATAAATCAGACCCTAAAAGAGCCTATTCTCTTAAAATTAATCGATATACTGACAAATAGATGTGTAACTATAGGTATTACACTTAAACGCAATCCAATGCCCCTAATAGATCGCCAAATATTAATTTTCTCTTAAAATACATTAATATAGTAAATATGAGGTGTGTAATCAGAGTATTATATTACAAAACCTTCATATAGACAAGATTAAAGTCAAATTACATATATTCTCCTCAAATACAATAAAAACTAATAGAATACACACACAATTACTTTTATTTAGTTTAAATAATTTATTATGCAATGAATCATACTCTAAATACTTGTACTCCACTTGAATTCAATGTACTGTAATGAATAACTACAAAAACATCACTATTCAACTCAAATTCGTTGATATGTCATAAATGAGATCCAAAAAGGCTACTGTCTTAAAATTGAATGATATACTGACAATAAATGTGTAATTGTAGGTATCAAGTTAAAACGCAATCAAATGTCCGTAAAAGATCGCCAAATATCAATTTTCGCTTGAAATAAGTCATTATAGCAAACATTTGGTGTGTAATCGGAGTGTTATGTTAAAAAACTTTCATATAGATAAGATTAAAGTCAGATTGTAAATATTCTCTTCAAATATAATAAAAACTAATTGAATACCCACACAATTATTTTTATTCAGTTAAAATAACTTATTATGCAATGAATCGTACTCTAAATGCTTGTACCCACTTGAATTCAACGTAATGCAATGAATAACTGCAAAAACATCACTACTCAACTCAAATTCATTGATATGTCATAAATAAGATCCTAAAACAGTCTATTCTCTTAAAATTGATCGATGCAATGACAAATAGATGTGTAATTATAGCTATTACATTAAAATGCAATCAAATGCCCCTAATACATTGCCAAATATTAATTTTTGATAAAAATACATCAATATAGTAAACATTAGGTGTGTAATCAGAGTATTATGTTATAAAACCTTCATATAGAGAAGATTAAAGTCAAATTGCATATATTTTCTTCAAATATAATAAAAACTAATTCAATACACACACAATTGCTTTTATTTAGTTAAAATAACTTGTTATACAATGAATCGTACTTTAAATGATTGTACTCCACTTGAATTCAACGTAATGCAAAGAATAGCTGCAAAAACATAACTATTCAACTCAAATTCATTGATATGTTATAAATCAGATTCTAAAAGAGCTCATTCTCTTAAAAGTGATCGATATACTGATAAATAGATGTGTAATTATAGGTATTACATTAAAACGCAATCAAATGCCTGTAATAGATCGCCAAATATTAATTTTCGATTAAAATACATCAATATAGCAAATATTAGGTGTGTAATCAGAGTATTATGTTAAAAAACCCTCATAAGATTAAGATTATAGTCAAATTGCATATATTCTATTCAAATATAACAAAAACTAATTGAATATACACACAATTGCTTTTATTCAGTTAAAATAACTTATTATGCAATGAATCGTACTTTAAATGCTTGTACTCCACTTGAATTCAACGTAATGCAATGAATAGCTACAAAAACAATACTATTCAACTCAAATTCATTGATATGTCATAAATCAGACCCTAAAAGAGCCTATTATCTTAAAATTAATCGATATACTGATAAATAGATGTGTAACTATAGGTATTACATTTAAACGCAATCTTATGCCCCTAATAGATCGCCAAATATCAATTTTCGATTAAAATACATTAATATAGTAAACATTAGGTGTATAATCAGAGTATTATGTTACAAAACCTTCATATAGACAATATTAAATTTAAATTACATATATTCTCTTCAAATACAATAAAAACTATTAGAATACACACACAATTACTTTTATTTAGTTTAAATAACTTATTATGCAATGAATCATACTCTAAAAACTTGTACTCCACTTGAATTCAATGTACTGTAATGAATAACTACAAAAACATCACTATTCAACTCAAATTCGTTGATATGTCATAAATGAGATCCTAAATGAGCCTACTGTCTTAAAATTGATTGATATACTGACAATAAATGTGTAATTTTAGGTATCACGTTAAAACGCAATCAAATGTCCGTAATAGATCGCCAAATATCAATTTTCACTTGAAATAAGTCATTATAGCAAACATTTGGTGTGTAATCGGAGTGTTATGTTAAAAAACTTTCATATAGATAAGATTAAAGTCAGATTGCAAATATTCTCTTCAAATATAATAAAAACTAATTGAATACACACACAATTGTTTTTATTCAGTTAAAATAACTTATTATGCAATGAATCGTACTCTAAATGCTTGTACCCACTTGAATTCAACATAATGCAATGAATAACTGCAATAACATCACTATTCAACTCAAATTCATTGATATGTTATAAATAAGATCCTAAAACAGCCTATTCTCTTAAACTTGATCGATATAATGACAAATAGATGTGTAATTATAGCTATTACATTAAAATGCAATCAAATGCCTCTAATACATCGCCAAATATTAATTTTTGATAAAAATACATCAATATAGTAAATATTAGGTGTGTAATCAGAGTATTATGTTATAAAACCTTCATATAGAGAAGATTAAAGTCAAATTGCATATATTTTCTTCAAATATAATAAAAACTAATTCAATACACACACAATTGCTTTTATTTAGTTAAAATAACTTGTTATACAATGAATCGTACTTTAAATGATTGTACTCCACTTGAATTCAACGTAATACAAAGAATAGCTGTAAAAACATAACTATTCAACTCAAATTCATTGATATGTTATAAATCAGACCTTAAAAGAGCTCATTCTCTTAAAAGTGATCGATATACTGATAAATAGATGTGTAATTATAGGTATTACATTAAAACGCAATCAAATGCCCGTAATAGATCGCCAAATATTAATTTTCAATTAAAATACATCAATATAGCAAATATTAGGTGTGTAATCAGAGTATTATGTTAAAAAACCCTCATAAGATTAAGATTATAGTCAAATTGCATATATTCTATTCAAATATAACAAAAACTAATTGAATATATACACAATTGCTTTTATTCAGTTAAAATAACTTATTATGCAATGAATCGTACTTTAAATACTTGTACTCCACTTGAATTCAACGTAATGCAATGAATAGCTACAAAAACATTACTATTCAACTCAAATTCATTGATATGTCATAAATCAGACCCTAAAAGAGTCTATTCTCTTAAAATTAATCGATATACTGACAAATAGAAGTGTAACTATAGGTATTACATTTAAACGCAATCCAATGCCCCTAATAGATCGCCAAATATCAATTTTCTCTTAAAATACATTAATATAGTAAATATTAGGTGTGTAATCAGAGTATTATGTTACAAAATCTTCATATAGACAAGATTAAAGTCAAATTACATATATTCTCTTCAAATACAATAAAAACTAATAGAATGCACACACAATTGCTTTTATTTAGTTAAAATAACTTATTATGCAATGAATCATACTCTAAATACTTATACTCCACTAGAATTCAATATACTGTAACGAATAACTAGAAAAACATCACTATTCAACTCAACTTCGTTGATATGTCATAAATGAGATCCTAAAAGAGCATATTGTCTTAAAATTGATTGATATACTGACAAATAGATGTGTAATTATAGGTATCACGTTAAAACGCAATCAAATGTCCGTAATAGATCGCCAAATATCAATTTTCGCTTGAAATAAATCATTATAGCAAATATTTAGTGTGTAATCGGAGTGTTATGCTAAAAAATTTTCATATAGATAAGATTAAAGTCAGATTGCAAATATTCTCTTCAAATATAATAAAAACTAATTGAATACACACAATTGCTTTTTTTCAGAAGCCGAGAAAGATGAGTTCTGGATTCTTGCCATGCGAGAAGAATTAGAACAATTCTGTAGGAATGATGTTTGGGATCTTGTATCACGTCCCAAGGGTCACTCCATAATTGACACAAAATGGGTTTTCGAAATAAGCTTGATGATTCCGGTAATATTATTCGTAATAAAGCCCGCTTGGTTGCTAAGGGTTTTACTCAAATCGAAGGGATCGACTTTGAGGAAACCTTTGCACCTGTTGCTCGGTTAGAGGCTATTCGCCTTTTGCTTTCATTTTCTTGTTATAAAGATTTTCGATTATTTCAAATGGATGTCAAAAGTGCATTTCTTAATGACTTTATTAACGAAGAAGTTTATGTCGAGCAACCACCTGATTTTATCGATTCTTTTTTCCCGGATCATGTATTTAAGCTTAAAAAGGCTCTATATGGCTTGAAACAAGCACCCCGTGCTTGGTATGAGAGATTAAGTAAATTCCTTGTGGACAATGGTTTTATCAAAGGACAAGTTGATACAACACTGTTTACAAGAAAACATGATGAAAATTTCATTGTTGTACAATTCTATATGGATGATATTATTTTTGGTGCTACTAATGAATTCTTGTGTAAGGATTTTTCTAAGTGTATGTCTAGGGAATTTGAAATAAGCATAATGGGAGAACTTAACTTCTTTCTTGGATTACAAATCAAACTTCTTCTCAATGGCATCTTCATTTATCAAAGCAAATACACAAGAGAGCTTCTCAAAAAGTTTGACATGGATAAGTCAAAGCATATTGGCACTCCAATGAGCTCATCTACAAAATTAGATAAGGATGAATGAGGTAAGAGTGTAGATGAAAAGCTTTATCAAGGTATGATTGGATAATTATTTTATTTGACCGCTAGTAGACCAGATATCATTTTTAGTATCTACATGTGTGCTCGTTTTCAATTGTCTCCTAAAGAATCTCACTTAACTGCAGTTAAGCGAATCTTCAGGTATTTAGTCAGCACTCACTCTCTTGGTCTTTGGTATCGCAAAGAAAGTACATCAAACTTGATAGGATACTCCAACGCTGACTTTGCAAGTTGCAAAGTTGATCGTAAAAGCACATCTGGCAATTGTCAATTTTTTAGCAATGCTCTTGTGTCTTGGTCTAGTCGTAAGCAAAATTCTATCGCGTTATCGACAGCCAAAGCGGAGTATGTGGCGGCAGGTAGTTGTTGTGCACAACTACTCTAGCTGAAGCATCAATTACTTGATTATGGTATTCATCTAAGCCATATACCTATCAAATACGATAACACTAGTTCCATATGTTTAACCATGAACCCTATTCAACACTCACGAACTAAACACATTGAAATTCGACATCATTTTATTCGTGATCATGTTGAAAAAGGTGATATCTCTTTGAAATATGTTCCCACTAGTTTGCAACTTGCTGATATCTTTACCAAGCCATTGCATGAGGATAGACTTAACTTCATAATTAGAGAAATTGGTATGCTAGATAATTCATATCTATAGAACTCTTGTCATGATTAGCCATTGCATTGATATGTTATTTTAAAGTGCATGACTTTCTAAGTTTTCTTACTTACACCAAAACCTCATTATTGCTTGATTTTTCTCTTCCCTCTAATTCGTGATTTTGCTGTTCATTTGTGTCAACCTTTGATTTTGCTGTTCATTTGTTCAAGTTGTTATACACGTCTCTCAGATTTGTCTTTCCAGAGAAACTCTGTCGATTCTGAAAATCGACCTCAAGTGTGATTAACCCTAGCCAATTTTGAAAATTTGTCATTTCTCTCGGGAATTTGGTGTCTGATGGCCCAGCACTACTTGTTTGACCTATTGACTGACTTAACGGGCCAAACGGTCAGCTGGGCAGCTGAGTTTGGGCCAGTCCAGAGAGATCCGGTCGATTTTGGAAATCGATCGGTTTTTCCTGCAGCTCAAGGAGATGAGTTTTTCAGCAAGGAATAATAAAGAATGAATAGACCTTAGGCTGACTATGATCGAGTACAAGTTAAATCCTTGGCAAAAACATGCATGCTTACAATTGAGTCCTAGAAAAGAAAATAAAAAAGGACCCAAGTAATACACTTCTTTTCTTGAACTTGAACCTGGACATTCACCTTAGTTATGATATAAATGACCTAAAAATACATTCAATAAGATGATTAGTCCATAATTCTAAATTAATTATAATCATCAAAATTAAGAGGTTCAACAATCTCTCCCTTTTTGATGATGACAATTAATTTAGTGTGCTAAGGGAAATAAAGAGATAGCAGTATAAGTTGCTGCCCCTTAGCAAAACACTAATAAATTGAATACTTGAAATATGAGAAAGAGACATAAGTGAAATATACACATTATGACATGCTCCCCCTCAATTAAGGCAAAATAAAAATGACATTGCAAATCAGAGCAAATAAAAATATTATCATTGCAGAAATATTATCATTGCAGAAATATTATCATTGCAAATCAAATATGTTCTTTTCTCCCCCTTTGGCATCATCAAAAAGATAGGAGAAAAAGCATTTGATGTTGGTTACAATATTCAGACATAATAACATAAAATAATAATATAGTAACAGAGCTGAAAATATTAAAGAGCTTATCCATATAATCATTACATAAATAACTCAAACCATCATTTCTTGCCAGAAGAAGAGGGGATTAGTTTTTCAGCTAAGTAATCAACTTTTTGATTCAACTTCTCAAGCATTTCACTGTTGTAGCTTGCAAGCTTGGCAATTTGGGCAGTGAAACTACTGAGAGTGTCCATATGAGCTTGGAGGCTAAGGAGTTTTTGGCTATTGGATTCAGCTAGCTCTCCAATAGTCTCAATTGAGTCAATAATGAATTTGGCAAAATGAGATGTAAAGGGAGATGAAGTAGAAGGATGGGCAGATTTGTGAGAGGAGGAAGAAGGAGAAGTTGAGGCTCTTTGTTCTGGATTGGCAGCAACATTTTGGAAGGAAGGCTTGGGTTGGTGTAGCTTGAAGCTGTCTTGGGAAAAGCCATAATATCTGGCTCCTTTGACAAAGCTGGACAGATTAACATCATGATGAATAGAAAGAAAGTCACAAATGATATTGCCATAGTGAAAACTTTGCATATATTTGCTCTTTTGAGTAACATTGCGACAGTTTTCTAGACTATGGAAGATAATCCCTATAGTGTCTAGAGTTTTTCCTTGAAGCAGATGGTAGACTGCAGTTTGATGCATAATAGTCCCCTCATCTTTGTGGCCATGAATTTGAAGGAAGCATTCTTGTAGTATTCTTCCAAGTGTTTTGGCCTGATCACTACAAGAAGCTAAATGTTTGATCTTTCTAGCCACATGCTTCTTGACTCCAGGAGGGTTATATTCAGAACTATAACCCAGAATAGTTTCAACATCTAAGAATGTGCTGGGATCAACCTTGAGATTTTCTAGAGTAATGGGGTTATCAGGAATCAGAAAACTATAGTGGTTGATTAGATCCTGAGCTGAAATTCTAATAGGGATGTTTAGAATAGAAGAGGTGAGAGTTCTAGCCTCTAAATCAAATCTCTAGATTGGCATAAAAGAATTTCACAACATCAGGATAATAGGGATGGTAACATGATAACCATTTCTCCCAACCATGTCGATCAATGACTTGGTTGATGAAAGAAGAGACCCCTTCCCTTTTGATTGATCTGACATTCAGAAGAGGGGTATCCTTGACTGCCTTCATGAATTTCTTAATGTAGGTTTGATGAGACTTGGGTAAAGAAAAGGATTGTTCAACTGGTTCTTTTCTTTTCCTTCTTGAGATCTTCGATTTTTCTTCTTCTTCAGAAATCTCTACTACAGGAGGAGGAATAGTAGGTTTTGAGGAATGAGGCATGCAAACCTTTGCGTCAAATCTGGGTCTAAGTCGATCTCTGCGATTTGAGTGGAAGACAGGATGAGGTTCTGGGCCTGTCTTCTTCTTCTTCAATTGTGCAGAGGAACCCTTTGTTTCAGTTGTGGGCTTCTCCACTTTTGTGGTTGATTTCTTTTCCTCCACTGCAGCAGTCTTAGGCTTGACTGCAGATTTCTTTAGTTCTGCTGCAGGCTTCTTAGGTTCTGCAGCTTTCTCTAGTTTGGCGACAGAGGGCTTCTTCAATTTTACTGCTTCATTCTTCACAGCAGACAGAGGCTGGGCAGAGGAAGAAGGACCAACAGAAGATGAGGGAATAGCAGAGGAGAGAGAGGTCCTAACCACTAGAGCCTTTTTCTTAAAACCAGGACGAGGTGGAGTTGAGTCAATGGCAATGGTGGCAAGGGTTCTGAGTCTATCTTCCTTGCTGGATTTAGAAAAGGGAGGGGAGGAGTCAGCAGAGATAGCTTCATTTTCTGATGTCTCATTCTCCCCTGAAATCTGCTCTTTTTCAAGAGAAGCTTCCTCTTCGGTAGACATCATCTCCTCATGTGATTGATCAGCTTCAGTTGCAGAGGAGAAAGAGGAAGGAGGTGGAGCTTTCCTTTTGCTGCGAGCTATTTCTGGTTAGGGTTGAAATGAAAAGGAAAGGGAGAAGAAGATGTTGTAGGAGCGCTGGAAGGAAGTTAGGGTTTTAGGCGAGAAGGCGAGAGTTGGAGAGAGAGAGAGAGACGCAAGGGGCAGATAAAAAATAATGAGTTGGTTCGTTTCCTAAGTGCGCCGTTTGAAGTTTGGCCCACTGAGAGAAATGGTCGGGTCGCGCAGACCCGATGGGCTGATTTTCCAGAGAGAACCGGTCGATTTTGACAATCAGCCGATTTTCTCGGGTAACCCAGAAAATCACCAACCCGAGAGATCCGGTCGATTTTCAAAATCGACCAAATTTCACGGTTGTTGAGGACACAAGCAATTAGCAAGATTTCTGAAAATGAATCATCAAAATTAAGGAGGTGAGAATAGAAAGTTGGCAAAAATATGTTTTTAAGTTATTTAGAAATAAAATTTATATATGAATAAACACATTTCAAAGAGGATAAAATGTTGTGCAAAAGGTAACATGCAATATCATGGCAAGACATCACAAGCTAGTTCCATCCAACATACCAATCTCTCTAATTATGAAATTGAACCTATCTTCATGCAAAGGCTTGGTAAAGATATCTGCTAGTTGAAAATCAGTGGATACATATTCTAGAAAAATTTCACCCTTTTTCTACATGATCTCTAATGAAATGATGACGAATTTCTATGTGTTTAGTATGTGAGTGCTGAATCGGATTTTTCGTTAAGCAAATAGCACTCGTATTGTCGCATCTAATAGGAATTTGGTCTAGAATAATACCATAATCAACTAGTTGTTGTTTTAACCAAAGAAGTTGGGCACAACAACTACCTGAGGCAATATATTCTGTTTCTGCAGTCGATAAGGCAATAGAGTTTTGCTTTCGACTAGACCATGATACAAGAGCATTGCCAAAGAATTGACAAGTGCCAGATATACTTTTTCGGTCAACTTTACACCCGGCAAAGTCAGCATCAGAAAATCCTATTAGATTTGGTGTTGTGCCTTTGGAATACCATAGGCCTAGTAAGTGTGTGTCAACCAAGTATCTAAAAATTCTTTTAACACCTACTAAATGAGATTCTTTAGGATTAGATTGAAATCGAGCACACATACACACACTAAAGATAATATCAAGGCGACTTGCTGTAAGATATAAAAGAGAATCAATCATACCTCTATATAATTTTTCATCTACCTTTTTACCTTTCTCATCTTTGTCGAGCTTGGTAGATGGACTCATTGGGGTTCCAATTTGTTTCATGTTATCCATCCCAAACTTTTTGAGAAGTTCCTTTGTGTATTTGCTTTGACAGATGAATATGCCTTGAGGAAGTTGCTTTATTTGCAGTCCAAGAAAGAAGTTAAGTTCTCCCATCATGCTCATTTCAAATTCTCTGGACATGCACTTGGAGAATTCTTCACATAGTGATTCATTAGTAGCACCAAAAATGATATCATCAACGTATATTTGCACTACTATGAAATTATCATCATATTTTCTTGTAAATAGTGTTGTGTCAACTTGTCCTTTGATAAAACCGTTATCTACAAGGAATTTACTCAATCTCTCATATCAAGCATGGGGTGCTTGCTTCAAGCCATATAAAGCCTTTTTGAGCTTGAAAATATGGTCCAGAAAACACGAGTCAATAAAACCAGGAGGTTGCTCTACATACACTTCTTCGACAATAAAACTTTTAAGGAAAGCACTCTTTACATCCATTTGAAATAACTTATAATCTTTAAGGCACGCAAATGAAAGTAAGAGACGAATGGCTTCCAAACATGCAACAGGCGCAAATGTTTTCTCAAAATCGATGCCTTCGATTTGAGTGAAACCTTTGGCAACTAATCAGGCTTTATTGCGAATAATAGTTCCGGAATCATTCAACTTATTACGGAAAACCCATTTTGTATCAATGATAGAATGATCCTTGGGTCTTGGAACTAGTTCCCAAACATCATTCCTTTTGAATTGATCAAGCTCTTCTTGCATAGCTAAAATCCAGAAATCATCATTTTCGGCTTCTTCAAATGACTTTGGCTCGACTTGAGAGATAAAGGCGGAGTGATTTATCTCATTTTGAAGAGATGATCTTGTTCTTATCCCTTGTGATGGGTCACCAATTATTTGTTCTGGTGGATGAGCCTCCTTGTACTTCCATTCTTTAGGAAGATTCATCTTGGCTTCATCTTTACCATTAAATTTTAATTGTGGTGGCACATCTTCATGAGGTTCTTCCTTTGCGCATGCTTCTCCACCTTCTATGCTTTGCTTCTCAAAACCTGTACCTTTAAAGAGATCATCATCCTTTCTTGAAGAGTTTGGGTTAGATTCATCAAATTGGACATGAATAGATTCTTCCACTAGCATAGTTCTTGTGTTATAAACACGATATGCTTTGCTAGTTAAAGAATATCCTAGGAAGATGACATCATCCGCCTTAGGATCAAATTTTTCCAAATCATCTTTACCATTATTTAATACAAAATAATTACAACAAAAAACACGTAGATGAGAAATATTTAGTTTACGCCCTTTTCATAATTCATAAGGGGTCTTCCTAAGTATGGATCGAACCGTCACACGGTTTACTATGTAGCAAGCCGTATTTACTGCTTCGGCCCAAAAATACTTTGGAAGTCCACGCTCATGAAGCATGGATCTAGCCATCTCAATAAGAGTTCGGTTCTTCCTCTCAACAATCCCATTTTGTTGAGGAGTTCGAAGTGCCGAAAAATTATGTGAGATGCCTCGCTCATCGCAAAAAGATTCAAAGCACTCATTCTCAAACTCATCGCCATGATCGCTACGAATTGAAAGTACTTCAAAACCCTTTTGGTTGAATATACGCTTATAAAAAGATTTAAAAATATCAAAAGCATCGCGTTTGTGAGCAAGAAATAAAGTCCAAGTAAATCTAGAATAATCATCAACTAGTACAAAGCAATATTTCTTTTCTCCTAGACTAAGAGTTCTATTGGGTCCAAATAAATCCATATGCAAGATTTCAAAGGGTTTAACAGAAGTAATAACATTCTTAGACTTAAAAGAACTTTTAGTTTGCTTTCCTAGTTGACATGCACCACAAAGTCTATCCTTCTCATAAATAAGTTTAGGCAATCTATTAACTAAGTCTAACTTAGAGATCTTGTGAATGGTATGCATGCTAGCATGTCCTAACCTTCTATGCCATAGCCATGAGTTATTGACATGAGATGCAAGATATTTTATATCATTACAATCAATAGAACATAAATCAACCTGATAAACATTGTTATGTCTATTTCCTACAAATATAGTCATGCCATCATGCTTAATGAGATAATGAGAGGCATTGAATGAAACTTCATAACCATTATCACAAAGCTGAGAAATGCTGAGCAAGTTATAAGCAAGACCATCGACTAATAGGACTTTATCTATAGATGTTGTAGAATCTTTACCGACTTTACCAATTTCGATTATACATTTTTTGGCATTGTCACCAAAGGTTACAAGTCCTCCATTTCTTGGCTTTAGCGAGGTGAATTTTGTTTTGTCCCCGGTCATGTGACGTGAGCACCCGCTATCCAAGACCCACATGCCTTCACTAGTCCCGGAGTGGAGACATACCTGCAACATGAGCTTTCAAGTCTTGATTTTAGGAGCCCAAATATATTTGGGTCCTAAAGGGTTAGTCAATGTAATATGATTATCATAAGATATACTTTTTGGAATCCATACATAAGAAGTACATTTGGATGCAAGCATGGATTTTCTGATTCTACAAGTACATGCAATATGTCCATGTTTTTGACAAAAATTACAAATAATGTAGGGCATGACATTCAAATAAGAATTTTTACTGCTAATTCCTGCATGCTTCTTAGTCTTAGGATCAGGCAACTTATTTTTTATCTTGAGCAATTCATTCTCCTTAATGATTACATCACTCCACATGCAGAAATCTTTATTCATATCAATAAGATCATTAATTTTCTTTCTTAATTCATTTGCAAGAGAATCACAAGAAAGATGAGCTTTCTTTAGAGAAAAATATTTTTTCTTTAGCTTATCATATTCTTGAATAAGATCAACTAAATTTTCTTCTAGCTCATCATAAGAAAGTGAGGAGAGCTCGAGGTTTGACTGAGTCCTCGTAGACAGGTTGGACTCCTGTAAAAAAAAATAAAGAATGGCAAAGGATAAGACTCCCCCTATTGCGCCATGTTTATGGCTGAGATGCATCGCCGAAACCACGTGTTAACATCAGCTCCCCGTATTGTCAGGGTGCGAACATTAATGTGGGTCCTAAAATGCGAACCATCGTGATGGTGGACGCGCTCCCCAAGAACTGTTAGGATAAAGCCGGAGCGGCGCCCTGCCGATTTGTATTCCCCTTCCTTCAGCCCTCTGAAAATCTTGTAAGATAGAGAGTGGATTTAGAGGAAATGGCGAGAAGTGGCAAATGGACGATCCTGATGGGGCTTTCGTCGAAGAAGAGGAGTGTCGTAAGTCCTCCCACCGACGTCCTTCCTCTTGAGAAGAAAAAAGTTTTGGAGATGCCAAAGGAGTTGTCGGAGCCGGCGGCAAACTACGACCGGAGTACCCGCTTCTTCTTCCTGAAGCACCGTGATAGTCTTCTCCACTGCCGGTTCTGGTGACCCTTCTAATGGCTCCAAGACCCTCTTCTTCTCGGGAGGTGGGGCGTCGGCCGGAGAGTTGCTACCTTCTTCTTCTTCAGCGGGAGGCCCATCAGAATCATCCACTTGTTACTCTTCGCCATTTCTCTAAGTTCACTTCTTTCCTTGCAGGATTTTCAGAGGTTGGAGGAAGAGAATGCAAATCAGCAGGGCGCCGCTCCGGCTTTATCTTGACAGGCCTTCGGCAGCGCGTCTACTATCGCGACGGTTCGCATTCTAGGACCCACATTAATGTTCGCGCTGTGACAATGTGGGGGCTGATGTTAACACGTGGTTCCAACACCGCATCTCAGCCGTACATGTGGCGCCGCGGGAAGACTAACCCCTTTGTTTTTATTATTATTCTTGCAGGTCTCAAACCTCGTCCATGAGGTTTTGGCCAAACTTCGAGCCCGACGCTCCAATTACCTCCCAGCAACATCGATAACGATATTCCTCAGCTGTACTTGTCGCTGTTGGTGTGCTACGACTGCACTGTTTCCAATACAGCATGCTTCTTCCAGACACACAAACCTAGGGTCCGCATGTTTCAGCCGCCATGGATCCATAGGAGAATTGCCCAGTTCAAGAGATCAAGCTCTCCTCCCACTACTTCCAGCTCCTCTGGTGGCCGGCAATGGCTGGACCGTCAATGTGGACTCAACATTTGAATATTCATCCCCTTTTGGGAAACCAGGACTGAGCTCCACCACCTCCCGCCTATAACCGATGAGCAGCAGGAGGAAGGGGGGTCTTTCCTTTTCTTCCGAGACTGGAGTCACAGGATCTCTCTTCTATCACCCTTATATTAAGAGCTTGAGATAAGAAGACTCTTTCTCTCTCTTCTCTTTTTCTCATTGTACTGGTCTCTATGGCCACCTAATTTTCTTTTCGAGTGAAATCATCTGTAGCTGATCGTACGGTGGATGTAGGGAGTTTCCTCCTTGAACTAACTTAAATCTTTATGTACTCTTCCGGATGACTGCTTTTACTCATTTAGATCTTAATTAATAGGCTTAAGCTCCCTGTGTATTGCCATCTCTTGGGACTCTCTCCCTATCTCTCTTGGGACCCCCTCCTTCCCATATCAACAAATATTATCTAGTGATGACTTTCTGTTCTCTTTAACTATGAGCATCACACAGGCACCATTAAGCTCCTATGCTGACACTTCTAATAGCATAATAATCCCTTGCAGCTCTGCTTATGGCGCCAACAGAATTTACGGACAGCAGTTGAACCGGACGGGTGAACCGGGCTGACCAGACCATTTAGTAGACTTCGCTTGAAGCAGTCAACCAAACAGGGCCAATAGGGCTTCCCCCAGTGAAGTAGGACAACGATGAATATTGCCGCCTCTTCTTCCTCCGTCTCCCAGCCCTCTTCTTCTCTAATTCAATTTGCTTTCTACTGTTAATTGTAATTCTACTAGAATTGATACTGTCCTGAAGCATTCCTTGGTTATCTTCATCTGTCTTCTTCTTAGTTGTGGCAGTGCCTCTGGAATTACAGCTTGCTGTGAAGTTTACCTTGCAGGAGAACAGCTTCTCTCGGTTTCGTTCATCATTGTGATCGCGCGCCTCCTCCCGTGCTGAACTTCGGCGCTGATAGCCGGACGTCGGTCTGCTCACCGACTATCATCGGTGTACTCCCTCGGCTACGTTTAAACGTTGCTGTGGCCGCGAAACTCCGACGCTGATCGTCGGCGTTGATCATCGACGCTACCTCCGGCAGGACTCCAATAGCGGGCTTCCACGGGCAAGACTCCATCGGTGGAAGGCGGCTCTGCTCATCCCGATTCTAGGGTTCCAGATTCCAGGTTTTTTAACATAAGAGGAATAAAATATTATACAGTTTTTATGGTGGCGAATCTTTCTTATGCTGATATCGTTTCCAATGATTCCCGATTATCATATTCTTGCATAACTCAATCTGAATTTGAAGTTGTTAAAATTCCTCAATTTTTGAGCGGTTGCGTGCTTTTGATTTTACTCATAAAGATGTTACAAAAATGTTTGTTCCCTCTGCTTATTTTGCTATTTACTTACTGATCTCTTGGGGTAGGAGATAATGCCTCCAATGTCTAAGAGCCTGAATCACGGTATAAAATTTTTTATCATTGGTGGAGTACTCTTGCCTGATGTCATTTAATTTCTTGCTAAAGAAGGCTACGGGTGACCTTCTTGACTTAGGACTCTTCTTATACCAACTCCTGAGCCGTCGCACGATACCTCAATGATTTTGGTGAAGTTTGAGAGTCATAAAATAGGAGCTGCAGATATGCGAGCTTTAATTTCAACAAAGGATCGTGCAAATTGAAGATGCTGATTGAAAATCGATCAAACAAAAGAAAAGAAACAACGATGGCACTGATGAGGAGATACGGATAATAGATCGGCGATGAGACCGAAACCTGGCAACGGAAAGGCTCCACGGCATGATAAGCTGATCCTCGGTAGCGCAGTCCTCCCCGTACAAGTCCTCGACTCCGCCGCCGACGGTAGACCTGAGGTCCACCAATTCTTCCCCTGCACTCTCCATCGCAAAGTCCGCGTTCCTCTTCTTCCTCTCTCCCGCCGCGACACACCTAACTACTAATGGCTTCGCCGCCGCTGCTCGACTCCTCTGCGCAAGAAAGAACCGACGCCTGTCCTCCCTCTTCTACACAATAGCACAATAGCCACGGTAAACACAGAATAGAACCCTCCTTCTTTATTATACACAGTGAAACATTGCAGCTTCCTTGTTTCTCTCGGCTGGCGAAATGAGAATAGAAATGGTTTAGCTGGGTGGTGAAGAAATCACCAGAAAGGCGCTGCGGCTGAGCGAGAGCATTGTGGCGAGGGTTTCGAAAGAACACGGCCGCCGCCCGCGACTTGC
>JAEMOT010002568.1:0-78553 GCA_019297695.1 Apostasia ramifera | reverse complement strand
GAGAGAGAGAGAGAGAGAAGCAGACAATGAGAGACGAGGAGACTCTTTCGGAAGTCTAGCTCTGGCTCAAACGTATCAGCGGCCAAAAGTCTTCTGGGGAGGCTCCTTTCCGAATACAATCCGTAATAGGAGCGTTGACGGTACTAAAACCTCGTATGAATTGATGGTAGAATGTAGCTAAACCACGAAAGCTGCGGACGTCATGGATGTTCTGAGGTTCTGGCCATTCCGATATAGCGCGAACCTTCTCAAGGTCAGTTGAAACACCGTCAGGAGAGACAATGAATCCCAAGAAGACTACACAGTCCGTGAGGGAGGCACATTTCATAGGATTCGCAAACAAGCTTTCTGCTCTTAGGACTTAGAAGATTTGGCCAAGATGATCCAAGTGGTCCTCTCTAGTACGATTATATATCAAGATGTCATCAAAGTATATGACAGCAAAGATGCCAATGAATGGTCGTAATGCCTGCATCGTCAAGCGCATAAAAGTACTAGGGGCATTAGACAGCCCAAAGGGCATAACCATCCACTCATACAGCCATCTTTTATTTTTAAGGCTCTCTTCTATTCGTCCCCAGGCCTAATCCGAACTTGACGATAGCCACTCTTTAGATCGATCTTTGAAAAGATAGTGGCTCCAGCCATCATGTCTAACATGTCGTCTAAGCGGGGAATGGAAAAACGTTCTCTTTAATGAATTCTTTTTGCAATATATCATCAACTTGTCTCTTTAATTCTGCATGTTCGGTGAGATTGAGGCGGTAATAAGGCAAGTTTGGGAGAGTAAATCCCGGAACAAGGCCTATAGTGTGCTGAATGTCACGCATAAGAGGAAGACTATCCGACAAATCATCGAGAAAGATATCAGCGAACTCACTTAACAGAAGAATCACCTCAAGTGGTGCTCGGCAGTGGGGGCCTCTTGAAGTTCATGAACAGTGACAGCCCAAACACACCCTCCTGATGTAATCTCTCTCTCGACTTCGCTAACGCTAATCGGGTGGAGATCTTTCTTTTTATCGGGCTTCTTCGGAGCGGTGGTCGTTCTCTTAGAGGTTGATCATGGTGGCGAAGGGCCGATCACGATACGATCACCCTTATACCTAAAAGCAAAAGAGTTCAATTGACCAAATAATGTGACATCTAGGTTATATAGCCAAGGTCGGCCTAGAATCACACTACCTACCTCCATCAGTAGTACGTCGCACTAGGTATTCTCCTGATAAGAATTAAAACAGATAGGAACTCGACATCGATGTTTGACCTCTATGGAGGAAGTTTCTATCCACGCTACTCGATAGGGATTAGGAGACAGTTTTAGTGGAAATTGCATTAATACAACTTCCGCTGTCGACAAGGACTTTGCAGATCTTTTTATTTTTTTTAATATATGTATGAAAGATTGCAGTCTTACGCCAGTCCTCACACTTCTTAGGTTGTGCAAGGGCACACCTGACTACTCCTAGACTAGAACCAGTAGTATGATTGAGAGCCTCTTCATCATACTCCTCAAATTCCTCCGCATATGCGAGATCAGCTATATAAGTCATTTCGATATCTTCAGTAGATAGAAGAGTATCCTCGGGGACCTGTTCTATCATCAAGGCTTTGGAGGAGCGCTCAGCAGCAATGTGGCCAAAACCTTGGCACCGAAAACATCGTAGTGGACGTTCGATATTTCCACGTAAGGACTCTCCGACTACAGATTTGCCTTTTCCTCCTTAAAGAAAGGTGGGCGGCTAACATGAGGAGTCGCGAAAGGCTTGACATCCATAGGGGATGGCCTCGCAGAAGCATATTCTTCTCGAGTTTTAGTACGTCAAGGAATAAGAGGCTTTTGAAATAGCTCGTAATCTTGGGCCATCTGATTGGCCTCCTCGAGTGTAGCAACACGACGTAAATATAACTTGCGTTGTATATCTTCTTTTAACCCAGCTCTAAACCTGGATAAGGTTGTCGCAGGACTCTCAGACTCACCACATCGCATCATAAATTCATTGAATTTAGCGATGTACTCAGTCACAGAGTGCGTTCTTTGAGTCAAAACGCTGCCATTGATCAAGTAGTCAATTACAATAGGTGATGGTAACGTACTTTTCCCTCACAATCGCCTTGAATTCGTTTCAGTACTCAATTGACTTTAGGCCGCAGCGCTGGCGCAAACTCTTTAACGCTGCTAATGTAAAGTCTAGTTTGCAAGGTGAATTTTATTTTTGCAAATATGACCTTTCTTTCTTCGCTCATAGTATATCATTGAAAATAATAGTTCATATCATCCTCCTACTCTATGTATGCATTGGGATTTAGAGTCCCATCGAAACTAGGAGTTTCCACTTTAATACTACGCAGGTAGTTTTCATCAGGATCACGGGGCTCATAAGCCTGACCAGCAGGCTGGCAAGCAGTCCTCCTAACTGTGGTATCTCTCCCACACTGATCGACCTCAATTTCTGAAGTCTAGGTGCGTCTCTCAACTTCAAGGTGGGCCACTCGGTCAGTCATCTCACTCAATTTATTTTTCATATCATCCAAACAATCAGTCCTGGCATGATAGTAGTCAACATAGTCTTTAATTTGGGATCCATGGGAATAGGGAAGCTAGACCTAGTGTATTCTAAATCAAATCTAGTGGGCATAAGCAGATGGAACGAAATATGCCTAATGCACCCTATTCCAACCATGCTCTGATACCAGATGATGCGGAACAATATGCGAGATGCAATCCTAGTTAGAGATCAGTGAATAATTTAACAAATGAGCATAAATTGTTCAGGAGTTTTACTGTTGGTCATTATTTAGCAATAAAGAAACTATAGGACTGAGGAGTAGAACAGTTTTAAATATCCAGAAATATGCTTAAATAATATCTAGTAGATTTATCAAATGATTTAAGGCTATTTTATCTCAACAAATCAGAGCTA
Source organism: Apostasia ramifera (assembly GCA_019297695.1). NCBI lineage: Eukaryota > Viridiplantae > Streptophyta > Magnoliopsida > Asparagales > Orchidaceae > Apostasia > Apostasia ramifera. The sequence continues at coordinate 75,629 of JAEMOT010002568.1, read as the reverse complement.
GGGATACGCAGTAATATAGGTATGCTCACAAATAAAATACCCAATAGCAATTTATCACACAGTATAATTCCAGTATTTAAACACAAAATAATTTCATTTCAGGATTAAGAACCAAACAACACTAGTTCATGCCTTTATATAGGCCTATTACAATTACAGAAATAAATATGGAAATAAATGCTGAATAAAAACTGATTACAACATGCCAAATGCAAATAATTAAAAGTAGAAGCAATCGACATAAAATTTGGAATATTCTCATTCAAATTAATAAATTAATTTAAATGAGAATTTTCAATCTTTTGATCAGACACTAATCATTCCTGCTGCCAAATCTGCAGCTACCAATCCTCCATCCAGATTGACGCCATGTTGTGAGATCTCGAGCGCCGAGTGTGAACTCTCTCTTGGATGGATCGATGGTCTGATGGCATCGTATCCCCACCAAAAGCGCTCCTATACTAAAGTTGATGTAAGACAATGCTGTAATACTGAATTGATGTGGAGTGAAGGTGAAGGAGTGTGGATAAGGTTCAAAAATGGTCGAAAGAGAGTGGAGATTGTGAGAATAGGGCTAATTAGGGTTTTAAGGATTTTTACATAAGCTCTTCGAGCCCTTTTCTTAAAAAATATCAATCCCTTTCGAAATTTCTAAATTAACTCATTCTAAGGTCAACTAAATACAAATTAAGTTTAATTAGTCAAATGTTTTCTTCAAATATTCAAATACAAATACTGGATATAGAGGGGCTAATTCATCATAAAAATAAAGATAAGCATGTAGGTTTAATTAAATTCACATCTAATAATAAAATAAAAAAATAAAACATTTAAGTTATTGAAATTCTAACGAAGTCCCTAGACAATAACATAAAATGAATAGAGATAATGTGCATAGTCTCTATTCATGCATGGCTTCCTAGATTGTCACCTGATCTTGATTGTTGTCATCTTTATGCCCTTATCTAATGGTGCTTAGGCGAAATTTAAGTTATGGTAGAATTCCATAGTGTCTAGAATTTTGTCTTTGTAGAACTAAAATCAAATATATATAGTATAAGTTTTGTCAAGATATAAGAACATGTATTGGAGATGAGAAAGAGAGCGTAATTAGATAACTCAGATAGATGGTGATGTTATTAATAAACTCCTAGTAGGATGGATAGAGTGAAGGAATTCATATGATGTGCTAGGTTATAGAAAAATTTAGTGCATACTTAAAAATAAATTTTGTAGGATGTTGGTTTTTGTGATGATGAATTTGGCTAACAATGCAAATACATAAAATAAAAATGAATGTTGTAGATACGAGGATGTTAAGATAGATGATTGAGTATATGCAAAAAAATATGATGAAAACTGAGTATATTTGTTAGAACATTGGAGTAGTCTCAATTAGGCCTGTCAACAAATCGGGTTCGGGCCAAATCAACCCTGACTCGGATCCAAATTCATATATATCAAATCGGGTTATATATTGGATCAGATTATGGTCGATTCAGATCCTCTTAGGTTAGAAATCAGATCGGGTCAAAACTCTGGTTTTCAAGTTTAATCCATTTACAATAAAAGTCATTATTTTTAAGTAATTTTCATAGTCAAATTTAGAATAATATTAAATTTGTTGAAAATAAAATAAAAAAAGAATATTATATTTTTATGAATTAATTGAATATTTTAATATAAAAATCAATATTTGTAATATATATATATATATATTGTGAAATATAAATTTATAAGGGTAAATTATGAAAATAGGAGCACTATTCACTATAATCTATTAATATAATTTATAAGAATTTTTTGTTAATTAATTATAGTGGTACTCTTTATTTAAATCTTCCTACAAAAAGATTATTAGCTGCAATATATTTATGTATGAACTAAAAATTAGATTACATAAACTTGTCAGATTTTAAACAGGTTGGGTTAGCGGTGATCTATATCTGATCCATTTATTTGTAAACGGGATTGGGTCAGTAAACGGGGCTAATTGATAGGTTAAAAAAAGAATCTATTTGGGGGTTTAATCGAATCGAAACTCAGATCGTATCGAGTCATGATCTGATTTATTGATAGGCCTAGTCTCAATTGAGGATATTCTTATAGAGAGTTGACTTAGATGACGAAGCTCTTAGTAAAGAGACTTGGGTTATTGGATCTTATCCATGTAAAATGAAGAAGAGGAACACTTAAAATGATATTGTTGGAGAATATAAAGAATGATTTTATGTATTTAGAGCTAAATTAAGAGATGCTTGATAGAGTACAATGGAAATGAAGAATTCATTTAGTCATTTTCTCTCAGTGGAATAAAGGCTTGGTTGTTGTTGCTGTATTATTTTTAGCTTTATTTTCCTTGAGTGCATTTTACCTCTTCTCCTCATTTCTATATAGGAGAGATTTTATTGTAAGATGAGAGATGAATTCGTTTTTTTTTCACTTAATAGGGTCCTCTACTAGTTCTTGCCTAATTCATTAATGAATCTGCTAGAAATTCATACAGGAGTTTGGGAAGCACAAAGTATGGTGGAAAGAGTTGCATGTTTTTCCCCTTTTGAAGTCCTTGACAAGATAAAAGGTTGGAATATGACAGGACCACCTTATGCAACTACTAGTCTTTTTCATGAAATGACTGGATTCTATTTTTCTCACAGGATTTATTCAGACCTTGCTCATAGATGTTTGCAACAACCGTTTTCCTTCCATTTCTATCGATTATTACCGAAGCTATTGCTCTGATACCTTTGGGAGCTGGTGCTTGTCTATCTTTACTTCATATTTGATGGACACATTTCTTATGTTTGACAAAATGTGAACCTGGTTTGAACTTTTAGGGAAAACATGTTGGTTTGAAACTTTGAATGCTATAGTTGAACATTCTGGTTTATGTAACTTTTTTAAAATTTATTGGAATACTAAGGTGAGCTCAGTTTAATCCTCATGAACTAGTTAATTACTCTAATTTTTTTGCCATCAAAATGACTTGTGTTGGAGTTAACTCATTGTGTGTATTTTGCAAAATATATATTTTTTGTCAAGAACGATAAACATGTCGACATGTCGATAGAGTAAGTACGAATGTAGTCATTAAAATATTTGTGGTAAGCTAAGACACATGACTTGGTAATAGTGCTACTGATTGGCTTGAATTGTACTAGTTCTGGATTGAATCGGTCGGTTCCGGGGCACTCAATTGGTTCATGGATTGAACTGGTTGAGTAACAGTTCCAGGCCAAGTTCGAAACCAGAACTCCAAGTAGTTCAGATTCGGTTCCAATTGATTTTGAACCGGTTGGATTTTTTTTAAAATTTTAATTTATAATCCATTTAAAAAACTTATAAATATAAATTATTTTTTTTAGCTTTGGAATTACAAGAAAAAATAATTCAATATTACATTGTTTTTAAGAATTATAATGTATTTGTTTTGCAAATTCCTTCTCTTTTTCAGAGTTGTTTTCCTTGAATTCGTGGACTAGCTTTTTTATTATATTTCTTCGCATTGAACCAATCGTTAAGGCAAGCTAGCATCCAAAAGGATATGACGACAACGAGTCGTGAAAGTTGCCAGTTATTTTTCCATTGAGAAAAAATGCTGATTTGATAGCAACAATGGTTGGTAAATGTTTGTGCTATAAGAATGTCTCAAGCCATAGCCAATAGGACTCAAAATTGTTTTGCAAATCCCTTCCACTAGGTAACAAAGTTGAAGCCATCATCGATTGCTACTCACAAATGTTGGTAGAATTGCAACTCGTTCATATTTGTTGGTGCTTGTTCTGATAATGGGGTTGTAGAAGCTTCCTTTTTGTTGGCCACTTTTGACATTTATAAAGTTCTTTGTCTCTTCTCAATTTCTTCTTTTGGCACGTTGAAAATGCTGCTTCTTTTTTTTGGAGTTCATGCCACTTGTTGTCCTTGTTCTCAATTCCTAGCTTGTTCATTGCAGTATAGAGAAAATATTTTTTGGAAGATGGTATAAGTAAATACCTTTTGGTCATTTGTATCACTCTCCAAGAATTTAAAATAGTGAGTATAAAAAGTTTCAATTGCAGAGCTTCTTTGGCGAGAATTAAAGAAAGAAGCAATACAATGCAAAGGAGGAATTGTCTCCCAATACCTCTTAAATTTTTCCTCCATCAATGAAACAAAAACTCCTAAGGACTGATCATGTTGAAACTCTACAAAAGTTTTAAATATTTGAAAAGACCATTGTAAAGAGTTGGCGAGGTTGGATAATAATACCAAAAAGTCGTTTTATTATTTAAAAATTGATAACAGTTCATGAATCTTTTTCAAAAACATCCAATCCAATGAACTTAGCTGATAACTTTCATTCAATGTATCAGAGTTATAAATAGAGTGAAAAGATATTCATATGATAAAATTAAACCAATTAAATAATGTAAAAATTTCCACCTTATGTGAAGTTATAGGGGAAACTTGGTAAGGTTCTCCTTCCCCTATATGTCAATAAATTCATTTTCACTCATGTTAAATGTTTCTTTGAAATTTGGTTGTAGCCTATAATTCTATAAAATCAAAACAAGATACATCAAGTATAAAAGGTTCGATCTACAATGAAAATCACACAAAAATTGGAATGGGGGACATGCCCCTATGCCATTCGATATCATCTAAAGTGAAAAAAGAAGCCACAAAATCTGTCGCTTTATTTGCAGCTCTGTATACATAAGATTTCTTAATCACCTTAATGATGCAAAGGTGGAAAATCTGAGTCGTGGTTCTGTCTGGAGGGTGTCCTTAAACAATCCGGTGAAAGTCATCAATAGTGATGACTAAGTCGCCTTCTATCCAAATCCTATCTGGTGTGTCCGCTCACACACAGGAAGATGTCATTGCTATGATTGCCACATGGCTTCTATGTGGAGATTGTGTGCATGTAGAGCTTGGGGCTTGCCATTATTAGGATGTTGTAGTGGTGATTTTAGACCACCCCACCCGCGCCTGCCACACCGTTCTGTTTAATGGAAACGTCAAAATTCACCTTAATCTATCGTGGGGGTGGGGAATTCCAATAGGATGCAGAGGGGTTGTTACGACTATTGAGGCTAATAAGATCCCAATTCCTCACATTGGATGAAGGTTGTTCTTGGGCCTTATTAAAGTGAATAAATGCAGCAATGACTTTGGGCGATAGGAAGGGTTTGTTATGGGCACGTCCGCTGTGAGCTCTCTATAAGTGGTATAGTGCAACCACCACTTTGATTGCTTGAGGATCTGCTAGGTTTTTTTGAATTCGTGATTGCATGTTGTTGAGAAAACAATCCAACAATTGAACATTGCGAACTTGGGATGTCTGGCTTGCTGGAAAGGAGTTGATTGCAAAAGCAGTAGAATGGGCTGCAGTTGCAGCAGTGATGGCTTGATCAGGAGAAAAGTCGATAGAGACAGCAGAGTCTATTGTGGCTGCAGCAAAAACAGTTTCTGCAGTAGCAAGGTGAGCTGTTGCAAAAGCAAAATCAGATGCAACGCAATCGGAATAGCCACCGTTGTGGGCTGTGCAGTTGCCGTAGCGGTAGGGAAAATTCAATTTTGTTACTTGCTCCCATGCCACAACAACAACAACAACAACCAAGCCTTAATCCCACTAGGTGGGGTCGACTACATGAATCTTTTATTTCCATTACGCTCTATCAGTTACTAAATTCTTATCTAAGTCTAAGTAACTAAGATCACTCCTTATAGTTTCTTGTCACGTCTTTTTTAGTCTTCCTCTTCCTCTATGTACATGGGAAAAATTCAATAATTCAATTTTTCTAACTGAAGGCCTACGATTTATATGTTCAAACTATCTAAGCTAACTTTCTCTAAGTTTATCCTCAATTGGTGCAACACCAACTTTCTTTCGGATATACTCAATTCTCATTCTATCTTTTTGTGTATATATCCACACATCCACCTTAGCATCCTCATTTCTGCAATATTTATTTTATTTGTATATTTTTTTTTGCAGGCCAGCATTCAGCACCATATATTATTGCTGGTCTTACTATAACAACAACAACAACAACAACAACCAAGCCTTAATCCCACTAGGTGGGGTCGGCTACATGAATCCTTTGTTTTCATTGCGCCCTATCAGTTACCAAATTCTTATCCAAGTCTAAGTAACTAAGATCACTCTTTATAGTTTCTTGTCATGTCTTCTTTGGTCTCCCTCTTCCTCTTTGTACATGGGCAAAATCCAATAACTCAATTTTTCTAACTGGAGCTTCAATCGGCCTACGATTTAGATGTCCAAACCATCTAAGCCGACATTCTCTAAGTTTATCCTCAATTGATGCAACACCAACTTTCTTTCGGATATACTCATTTCTCATTCTATCCTTTTGCGTATATCCACACATCCACCTTAACATCCTCATTTCTGTCACATTTATTTTATTTGTATGTTTCCTCTTTGCAGGCCAGCATTCTGCACCATATATCATCGCTGGTCTTACTACAGTTTTATAAAATTTACTCTTGATTCTGGATGAGATTTTTCTACCGCACAACACACCAGAAGCATTTTTCCATTTTACCCATCCTGCTTGAATCCTGCTAATAACGTCATTATCTATTTCGCCATCATTTTGTATAATTGATCCAAGGTATCTAAAGCGCTCACTCTTCTTGACAATTTGATCGCCAATTATCACATCTCCAATATAAGTATTTTTTTCTTGACTAAATGTGCACTCATATATTCAGTTTTTGATCTGCTGAGATGAAAACCTTTAGATTCTAGAGCATTCCTCCAAAGCTCTAGTTTCGCTTTAGCTCCCTCTTTAGTTTTCTCACCAAGGACAATATCATCTGCGAAGAGCATACACCAAGGCACTTCATCTTGGATATGGATATGTCCAGTCATGACTATAGTTTTATAAAATTTACCCTTAATTCTGGATGAGATTTTTCTATCGCACAACACACCAAAAGCATTTCTCCATTTTACTCATCCTGCTAATAATATCATTATCTATTTTACCATCATTTTGTATAATTGATCCAAGGTATCTAAGAAGCTCACTCTTCTTGATAATTTGATCATCAATTGTCACATCTCCAATATAAGTATTTCTTTCTTGACTAAATGTGCACTCCATATATTCAATTTTTGATCTACTGAGATGAAAACCTTTAGATACTAGAGCATTCCTCCAAAACTTTAGTTTCGCTTTAGCTCCCTCTTTAGTTTTCTCAATAAGAACAATATTATCTACGAAGAGCATACACCAAGTCACTTCATTTTGGATATGTCCAGTCATGACTTCCATAATAAAAGCAAAAAGATACGGACTTAAAGCCGAGCCTTGATGTAATCCAACTGTAATAGGAAAATCTTTAGTCAAACCTCCTTGTCTCTGAACACAGGTAACAATTCCTTCATACATATCTTCAATAACTTGAATATAAGCAGTGTAAATCCCTTTCTTTTCTAAAAATCTCCAAAGTACTTCTCTTGTGACTTTATCGTAAGTTTTTTTCAAATCAATAAAAATTAAATGTAGGTTTTCCTTTCTCTCCTTAAATTTCTGCCTTAGTATTATGGCGTAAACTTTGTTTTATCACCCTCTCCCACGCCACAAATTGTGCTATATTCACAATGAGGTTGCCACTCTAACAAAAAATGTCTGATTATCTTCTCAATCTCCGCCATAATGTTGTCAGGTGCAAATGTGTGGGAGAGGGAAAAAATTGGAATAGAGGTGAGCACGCTGTTTATAAGTGTGATTTTACCTCCTAACAATAAGCTCCTGCTTCCCCATAAGGAAATTTTGCCCTGCATAGAATCAATTATGTGCTGGAAATCAGCTTTTACTGGCCTTCTGCCTATGAGTAGAATGCTCAAGTACTTGCTCTTGGCTTGGGTTCTAAACCACCGTTTTTGGCAAGCATGCGTTTCCTACTCCTCATCTTTTTGCTAAAACAAATAGATGATTTAGCTTTGTTTATTTTTTGTTCAGACTTGTTGCAATAAGTGTTAAAAATACTGTTTAGAATTTTGACAGCTTTGCAAGTCGCTGGTGCAAATATGAGAATATCATCTGCAAGCGGCCCATGTGCTGTTGTTCTAATCTCCAACCAATCATCTTTGTTCTAGTGTTGGTTAATGAGGAGGAGAGCAATTCAGAACAGAGGATAAACAAGTAAGGAGAAAGTAGGCACCCATAAGGAAAGCCACAGTTGCTTTGATCTAGTCATATTTTGGGCGATTTATCATCCAAGGAAATTTGGGGACTTCATTGCATACTAAGGCCTAATTGCTCTAAGCATCAGGAAAGCCAAAATGCTGAAGCAGTTTTTGCAAATTGTCCCACCTCATTCTGTCATAGGCTTGCTTCATGTTCACCTTGATGAACATATAACTAGTGGGGGACTCCGAGGATGCTAATCTCTACATAATCTCCTGTGCTGCCAAGTAGTTGTCAGTGATGCCTCTGCTTGGAACAAAAGCCCTTTGCTCCTGAGAAATGAGAGAGTTGAAGATGTCCTTCACTCGATTGATAAGGATTTTGACAATGATTTTGTAGATAGTAGTGTAAAGGCTTATGAGTCTGAACTGGGAGGGAAGTTCGGCACCATGCCATGCACTTTGGGGATGAGGACCACCAATATATCTATCCATCATTTTGGCATCAATCCATTTTTGAAGAAGTGGTGAACTACAACCAAGACATCCATTCTGGTAGTGCTTTAGTGGCCTTTAAGGAAAGAGTTGGTTATGCTGTCAATTCCAGTTATTGTTGCAAAGGGAGTTGATAGCAACTACTATTTCCTTGTTGTTGACAGGTGAGTTGATTTTGAGAGACTCTTGGCTAGATACTATGACTCTAGGCGGGAGAATGTTCAGCTCAGGCAAAGAGGGAATAGAAGGTCTCCATTTTGGAGAGAAGTGGCTATTCAAAGCAGCTTGGATCCCTTCTTTATCTGTAATTTCCTTGCCATTTTTCCCAACCAAGCGTGAGTGTTGTTGGTATGCTTCCTGCTGATTAGAGCTTTGTGGAAGTAGGAAGTGTTGCGGTCCCTACTCTTGGCCTACTTCACTTTGGCTCTTTGCAGCCACTAAGTCTCTAGTCTACTAAGAGTGGTGTTATATTCTGCAATTAGCTGTAGGAGGTAATCCATCTCACTCTAGGAGCCAGTGCCCACTGATTCCCTAGACTGTAGTTTAGCAATTCTGCATTCTAGGTCTTTGGCTTTGGCATTTATATTCCCAAACCTGTCCCAGTTCCAATTTTTTAATGTACGGATAGTGTGCGAGTAAACTTGTGGGTTGAGAATGGTAGATGGGTTGCCATAAATGGGTTTCTGCTATTCTCTAGCTACAATGTCCTTAGAGGCCTCTTCTTCATATCTTCGAATTTGAGGGTGGTTGCCTTGCGGTTTAAATTTCAAACTCTTTCCTTGAATCACAAGCGGGCAATGATCTGACCCAATTTTGGTAAGGTGAGTAACAACAGGGCCTAGGAGAGTAGATAAAGTAGCTGTGTTGAAGCAGATTCTGTCCAATCTGACCCACATATGAGCTTTGCTCTTCTTGTTGTTGCACCAAGTGTAGCGTTGTCCTCCATTTTAGCCATCATGAAGTTCATTGTTGGCTAGGAAACTTGCAAATTTATTGTGAGCCTTCATGGGAATGAATGGGTTCCCCCCTCGCTTGTCTTCTTGAGATAAGATGCAATTGAAATCACCTCCTACAATAGCCGGAGTCTTTGCATCTAAAATTGGGGAAATGTTGTCTCAAATAGTTTGACTCTTGATATAATCTTTGTCGGCATAGACTGCATAAATGTGTCAAATATCTTTGCCCATAACTGTGGTTCGACAATTACAACTTGTTTCTTGGTGTGAATAATTTGGAGCTGGGTGATTGTGTTCAACCAACGCACAATAATGCCTCCTGATTTACCCATTGACGGCTCCACATGAAAGTCCTATTGTTGCCCCATGAGTCTATCTACTTCTCTTCTGGAGAAGGATTGTACTCTGGTTTCCAAAAGACAGATTTCTACTGGCGAGTGCTTCCTGACTAAAGCCTATAAGTGGTTGCACAAAGCCGACTTTAAACTCTACGACAATTCCAAAAGATTTTTTTAATCATTGGGGGGGAGGTGGACAGGTTAGGGGTGGGAAGGGGATTGCCACCCTCCTTATCATATCGCCTCGTATCTCCATTCTTCTTTTGTGTAATTTGCTTTCACTTGCTGGAGTTATGCAGCTTCTGAGGTTGGCTAGTTCCTTTCCCAGTGTTTCTTTGAGATTCTTTCCCTACCCTTGCAATTGTTTTCATTGGGGGAAAGAAATTTTTGTAAGGGGGATTTCAGCTTTTTCTTATTGGCAGTAGAGGGCAGAATGGGAGGATTTTTAAGGAGCTGGATATCTCCTTTCTCTATGCTGAGATCAAGGATAGCAAAAGGGTGGTTGTGCTGGACAGTAAGAGCTATGTAATCTTTGGTCTCTGCCTCAAGAGGGGTGGCTGAGATCTGGCTATTGGTTTTTCTGCTGTTGTTTTCCAATGGATGCTGTCAATGTTGCATTCTGCGCACTGCAGTTCTGAAAATCTGCACTATTCTGAAGCTTTGCATTGCCCTTCTGCTTGCTCTGTAGCAGCCCTTGCACTGCAGTTTGCTGTCTTGAAGCTCTGTGTTGCTGAATCGCTTCAGTTTGATGTAAATTTGCACTATTCTGCAGTTTTGTACTGATTGGGTGGCTGTTCTATGAAGGTTTTGTTCCTATGTTTTGCTGTCTCATGATTCTGTATTGCTGGGCTGCATTTCTCAGTTGCTGCCTTGCAGGTTTCAGTGAATTTGCTGGTTTTGGCTTGCTTAGATTGCTGCTTGCAGCCAGTTTAGGTTGCTGTCCAATTATACCTTGTAGTTTTTTTTGTCTTCTAGATACAAGAATCCAGTATCCTACTGTTTCCTTTTTTTCGTTCCCCTAATGGCTAGGTTGGTTATGCGGGTGTTTGCTGTCGTGGGGGGTTGGATCATGATTGGAAGGGTTGTAATCATTCTCATAGGAGGCTGCTTAACCAGCACTAGTGTCCATCACATCATTGGAATAACTTGAGGAGGGGTTGATCGTTGCATTAACTTGTGTTGTCTGGGAACGAATGGGGCAATTGTTATCTTATGGCTAACAACACCACATTTGAAACAGATAACTGTAATGTCTTCATACTCAACTCTTTGAAAAACTTTGCCTTTTGTCCCATTGGTCCAAACTCCCGGTTTGGGAGATTTGGTTAGGCTGACCCTAACACAAACTTTTGCAAAAGCTATCTTTTCTATATTAGCAGTGATGGGGTCTGGCCACAGCGAGATGCCAATCTTCAAAGCGATTCTGGCTAGATTCTCCTTACCCCAACAGGAGAGGCGGAGTTCTGACATTCGTATCTAGATCTGTGTCGGGGCACCCACCGAAGAGGAGTGGTCAAAATTTAGGGACTAAAGTTTGAGTCCTAGAATTTGTTCCGCCACCATCCATGACCCACTTCGAATGATTGCGTCCCTATCCGCATCATTTTTAAATTGACAGATGAAACTGTCCTTGCCTGCATTGAGGACTTTGCATGTAGGAAATGGATTGTTTGGTCGAGCTGAATCACTCCTTGGATGTGGGCTGAGTTTGAGAGATCTATGTTCCCAAAGCTAACATACTTCTTGCAAACCCAAGCAGAGTTGGCTGCAGGAATATGATGGCACTATTGCTTTGGTGGGATGCTCACTGTTGGCTGCAGGAATATGATGGCACTGTTGCTTTGGTGGGATGCTCACTGTTAGACTGTTTTTGTAGAAAATCCTCATTGTCTGCTGATTATAGCCTCTAATTTCTGCTTAGCTGACAGTTCAATCTCCTGGTTTTGACTTGTTTGAAGCTGCTGGAGGCTATTCTGCTTGCTGGGCAATCCAGACTTCTGTAATATGCTGACAGCGGCATTCTGTTGAGCACTTGGTGGGCAATTTTTGTTGCTGGAGCTTGCTGTTTTTGCAGTCTGAACAGAAACTGCGGTAAGAAAATTGCAGGCTGCGTGTTTTAGACCTGCATAACGGACTGCCCCAATGGGCCTCTTGCATTCTTACCTGGAATATTTTTCGGAGCATCACACAGCAGTGAGTTGTGCGATCTGCTCAATATCTTCAGATTCTGGAGTTACACCATTCTGGAAATGTCTGAGGTCCATCTTCTTCTCAGTTTCACTGATTCTGCTATAGGTTGCCATTTTCCTTGTTCCAGCTTCTGCGATCTATGCGTTTTGCTCCAACAGGCCATGGGAAGAAGCCAAAGCTTGCTGGTTTTGACTGGCCTTCACCTGCAAGCTTGCAGCCCTTCCCTCCAGCCATGTATTCAACGGCTTGGAACCAACCGGCGGGGAGGATGAACGCAATCAGAGAGAGCCGACTTGTTTGGAGTTCCTGCAGTCTTCCATTCTTGCTACAGCAGAAGCTACCACACCTCCTTCCTCTTCATTGCAACGCCGCCCATGGTTTTCAAGCGGGGAGGGCGACCTCTCCTTCCTTAGTCAACGCTGGTCAAACCTACAAATCAAAGCTCAAATAAATGTTTCCTTTATTGATCGGATTCACTTTGCTATAAATTTAATTTTATCAATATTAAATGATTTGTACGAAACATTTTTTATTTTTTGTTTTGCGGGCAGATATTCTAATAATTGTTTCTTTAATTAAGAGTATTATGTCATGTTCTCTCCCTGACCGCTTCACTTATGATGGAGGAGGAGGGGTGACTGATGACTCGGACAGAAGATTCGAATCAGTAAAAGAACATTCGTAAAGATGTAATCATTGTAAAATTTCTCTTTCAAATCACTTGGATCAAGTAGAAGGTTTGAATTCTCAAAACAGCAAAAACATGAGTCATCAAGAATATCTATAACAAAAAAAAAGTCTATAACCAAGAGATAATACAACAAGCTAATTATAATAAGATGGTTGCTACATGACTTCCTCATAAATGTCAGACTTCTAGTCTAGATATATATTGCATGATACGATCACTAAACAAAACACCACGTATCATAAGTTCTTAAGGTACAAAGCATTAGTAGAAGAAACATCGCTCTTCCTGAACGTTGTTGCCCTTTCTGTGTGTGTTTCGACATAGTAATACTTGCCATGAAGGCATCAATTCATCGACCGTGGGACTGAGTAGGCATAAGCCCACACTAAATAAAATATATATGCATGCATTTTTCTTGTACAAACAACTTACTATGATATATGTTGCTACTATACTAATTAACGAGAATATGACACAGCAGAAACATGAAAATATCAAATATAAATAATAACTTATAGAACTTAACTTGCAAGTTTAATTCATTTTAAATTATTTTTTATTATCTTAAGGTCCCTGGTTTCTTGTTATATTGCCTCCTCTGCCATATACATGGAGTAGCCTTCAGCATGACTACAGTCCGTGAATCATCACAAGTTGGGTTCTGGTCCGTCATATCTTCGGCATGGTAGACTCAGACTGTCATCTCCTAGTGAGATAGCCCTCAGTATGTTTATAGCCCACTAGATTATACCAATATCTAGCTCGAGCCGGGCGTGGGCGAGCACAATGAGAAACTCTCATGTAATCCATTGTCATAAGTCAAACTCAATCAATTCTCATATTTCAATTCAAGTCTTTAACCTGAATGTACTTATATTATTAATAGATCTTCAACATTATTTGATATAATTGTCTCCTTGTTGATTAATCAACAAGCAAGGTTGATCTCATTATCCTTGTGCTATAATAAGATCAGCTCATTTGTAGTATTCAATTAACCAGAACATAGATTTAGAGTTAGTTTTAGGGCAAGTAATGAATATAAAATTTGTTGTATGTCAAGCTAACATTCCAAACTGCTATTTTTGGGAGTGTTCCGATATCATTTAGTGCCTCAATAACTAGTTTAAAGCAGCACATGTCAAAATGAAAATCTTGACAAATTTTGTGAGGCAATTTAACTAGCTAGAAAACTATCAAATTCTTTGAGTTTGATGATGTTTAATATACTAAGTTGTAGGTATGGAAGTTCTCTAAATAACAAAGTAAATTTTACATAAATCTGATTTCATTTGATATGGATTTCTTCCAGTAAACTAAATTCTGACATAAATTACTCTGAATCTGATAGCTCTTTGCCCTTCCTATCAATAGTCCTTGAAATGGAGAGGAAGGAGAGGAAAATAGACGAACAATGATGTTTTTCCTCCAAATTCAGGTGAAGTTCACTTTCATTTTCAGCCATGTTGCACTTGGCATGTAACTCTAAACACATATCCCATGTCTTACCAAGTGCACCTCAAACTAAGTTTTACTAGCCTAATCTCACTTAATTGAAGCAAATTTGAGTCTCAATAAGATCAGCTTTATTATTTTGTATAATTTGACTTTGAACTTTTTTTTCTCACATGCACATGATTAACACAAGATTACCATGCACTTAAATTTGATATCTACCTTATTTGAAGATTAAATTAGTGGAATAACACACAAAGTGCAATTGAAATTAAGTACTTACTGGGATATTATTTATCAAGAAGTATCAAACAAATAATGGATAAGTATTTAATTTTTAAAAAGTAAAAATAAAAATTGATACGTCATATATTTAATATCGTTGGAGTATTAGAGAGTATTGATATTTAATATAGATACGGTGCAGATACGTTAGGCTTCACAAACTATCGATGCTTCATAGGTTGATACTCGCTATAGTTGAAGGCTAATACTTTTCAATTTTAGCTTGAGTTTGTTGCGAAATATATTTTGAATTGACGATGTTACTGTCGTCAAATGAACCTTGCACTTTGTTCTCATAGATTTGAGAACATGCATCAATTTCTTTCATGTATTGGTGTTTGTTGGCCATAGCATTGATTGTTGAAATAAAAACTGAGATTTGGAAAATACAAGATTGAGAACTTTAGTGGGAGTATTCATTCAATTTTAGGCATATTCTAAGACATTGATTTTAAAAATAGGGTATTGCAACAATAATAAGAAATTAAGTCTTTATTCTATTATGTGAGGTCTACTATATGAATTTTTCTATTATACTCTGTTAAATAATAAATCTTCATTTAACTCTAAATATACAAGATCATTTCTTATAATTTTTTGTTATGTCTTTTTTGGCCTTGCTCATCTTCTTTTTATGAGTAAAATTCAATAATTCAACTTTTCTCATTGAACCTTCTATTGACTTATAATTTATAAGTTCAAATCATCTAATCTGACTCTCTGTGAGCTTATCTTCAATTGAGGCTACTCCAACTTTCTTACGGATACTTATTTCTTATTTTACTCTTTCGCATATACCCGTTCATTTATCTTAGCATTCTCATTTCTGCGACACTTATCTTATTTATGTGTTCCTGCTTTGTGAGCTACTATTTAACACCATATAACATCGTTGGTCTTATAACTATTCTATTAAATTTACATTTAAATTTAGGTAAAATTTTTCCATCACATAATATGCCAGATGCATTCTTTTGTTTTATCTATCATGTTTTGATCCTACTAATAATATAACAATCTATTTTACTGTTATTTTATATTATTGATCCAAGATATTTATGTCATTCACTCTTTCTAATAATTTGATCATTAATTGTCATTTTTCCACTACAACTGCTTCTTTTTTCACTAAATTTACACTTCATATATTCACTTTTTGATCTGCTGAGACGAAAAAATTTAGATTTTAATATATTTTTCCATGACTTGAGTTTCGTCTTCGCACCTTCTCTAGTCTTATCAACGCGAAGAATATCATCTGCAAAAAATATGCACCAAGACACTTTTTTTTTAATGTATTTAATTAAAATCTCCATAATCAATGCAAAGAAATATGACTTTGAAGTTGAACCTTGATGTGATCCAGTTAAAATAATTTTTTTTTTAGTCAATTCCTCTTGTATTTGAACACTTAATTTTTCTTTTATGCATGTCTGGAATAATTAAAATGTAAGCAGTGCAATTTTTTTTTTTTAAAATTTTCAAAAACACTTTCCTTGGGACTTTATAATAAACTTTTTTTAAATTAATGAAAACTAAATGTAGATCTTTTTTTCTTAAACATCTCCATTACACTTCTCAATAAACAAATAACTTTTATAGTAGATCTGATTAGCATAAAATCAAACTAATTTTGTAATATCCTAGTGCCACGATGTAATGTATACTCGATCATCTTCTCTCATAGTTTTAAAGTATAACTCATTAACTTAATTTCTTTATAGTTAGCACAATCTTATACATTATCTTTATTCTTATAAATATGTACTAATGCACTCTTTCTCTAGTCATTTGATATTCTTTTAGTTTTTAAAATTGTATTAAACAACCTAGTGAGCGAAGAAACTCCATCACTCATACATAGGGGTGTGCAAACTATGGTTTAAACCGAAAAATCGAACCGAACCGTTTAAATTTAGTGGTTTGGTTTGGTTTAGAATCTAATGGTTTGGTGATAGTTTGATATTTTGAGTATTTCGGTTAATTGGTTTGGGATCGTTTTCACATGTTTGGAAACTAAATCTACCGAATTAACCGATTATTAAATAACCCACATATAAATATAATTTTAGGGTTGGGTCGGTTCAGTTGTATTATAATAATTTTTACAGCATTGACTTTGAATTGTTGAAGTGATAATATATATATATATTTATGAGTTTTCATAGTATATTTTTATGATAATTATTTAGTGTATTTTTTTTCAGGTGTGATAATTAGGATGAATTCTTATAAGGGAGATTGAAAACTTGAAAAAAATATTAATCATTTTTGATAAACAAAAGAAATTTTTGTTATGTAATTTTGATTATGTTATGATATTGATGTAATGATGTGTTGCAATTGCTTCTGAATTTTTTCACTTAGTTTATTTTGGTGATGCGATTGAGTCATTAAATTAAATTACTTATTGTACTAAATTACTCTTATATTAAAACTATAATATAGCAATATTTAATATCATTATAAGAAGATTAAGAAAATTTTTGAGATAAAAAAATATAGTTTTAACCGAACTAAGCAAAACCAAACCGATATTTATTTAGTTGGTTTGGTTTGGTTTTATTAAATTTAAAACTGAACTCAAACTTTTTTTTTGTTTGGTCACCAAACCAACCAATTAAACCGAATGCACAGGCATGGGCCATACATTTCAAAAAATCTATTGGATTTTTTTCCAATCCTAACACTTTTCTACATTTATCCTCTTTAAAGTCTCGCCAACTTTAGCTTTACTTGTACGTCGGATGTAAGAGCAACTTCTATCTTCTTTTTGGATATTAAAATCAGTAATATTAATCATATTATTACAACTATCGTTGAAACGCCTTTCAAAATAACTTGTCCATTTGTGTTGAATGTTTTTATCCTTAAAAAGTATTTTTTCATCCAGTAAGCTTTAATGCATTTTATTCTAATCATATCTTTAGTTTTCTTTTGTCTTTCTCCAGTAAGCTTGTATATGTGTTTTTCCCTTTCTTTAGTGTCGAATTTCCTAAAAAAATTATCAAAAGTTGCATTTTTTGCATTACTGTTTTCTAAAATTTTTGACAGACAATTTTATCCTTTTTTTTAAATCTGTTTGCTCTTGCACTTATACTAATTTTTATAACAAACTTTATTTTCTTTAATCTCCCAAACTTTCTTCTTATCTTATTAGAAATTGAAAATAATTACATCTAGTGGCCTATCCATTTTCAAAAAAGAATGGCTTTGCAAATTTCTATATTACACTGGCATTCTTTTTTTTTAAAGGGCATATTACACTGGCATTCTAAGCTGGTTATTTGCACTGTTTGACGTGCATTCATTAGGATATTAAGTAATGTAAATGCGAATTTTCAGAACTGTGCTCCCAAACACTTTTTCTCATCCAAGTAACCATTTGTCTATAAGTGCTAGGACGTGGAGGATTAATTGTTTTCACTTTCAATTGGAATACTCCGATAAATTTACATCTGCTGAACGCAATATTGTATTCTTTTTCTTATATGTCAATTCATAATTCTCGGATGAACTTTTTGGGTTCCTTTCAGAGAAATTTAATTTTGATTTATGTTGGACTGAAGTAGAAGTCTTTTGTGATTTTCAGGAAACCGTATATGAATTGTAGTTTCTTGGATTTCTGTGTCATCATTTCTCATTCCAATTACATATTTTTTCCTCTTAAACTGATATACTTCCATGCTTGGGTTTAGTGTTTGCAGTTCTAACTTGCCATGTGGTACAAAAATAGTTTCACTTGAGAAGGAAAGGCATGCATGCAGATTTTGTATGTTTTCCTTTCTTCCCCTCAACTGGATTTGTCTTCTTTAACTCTTTGTTTGCCATCATTTAATATATTGAGTGCCTTAAATGTTGCAGTAAGTGCTTCGTACTTCCTTTCTTGCCCCCACCCCTTCTTCAGTTTCTAAGTGAAAAACTTTTATTTAGTTATTTACTTTATCTATTTCTGTTGCTGATCTTAATAATTTTTTGCTTAAGACATGCTTCTCAAGGTACTTCTTATCTTGCAACAACTGCTTCAACAGAATAAGCATGTATCGAAGAGGGACATATATTATATGGAAACTTCTCTTTTCATGGGTAAATACTTTATACACATGATACTAGCAATTAGAACTCTTCTTTTCGATACACATTTCCTGCATTTTCAGATAACAATGTCAATGCTAAGAATTAATTTTAAGTTTTATCATGTTGTGAAATGGAGAAGACAATGGCATGCATGTCATTATAGTTTCCAACTTTTAGTGGACAAACAATAAAAATGGGCAGCGATCAAAATACATTGCATGTGTTTCAGGAGCAGCTAAACATGCGTTCATGTTTACTGCAATAGCGCTGCATTTTCTGTTTTGCATTTAGGCTGGATAAATGCAAGAAATGTGCCATTATGCATAGCATGTACTTCAATTTAATGACCACTGAGAAAGTTTTTACTTTTCTGATGTACAACTATGCTATGTTAAAATGGTCTCTTACAATGATACAGTACAAACTGACCTAAAGGAGCCTTCACCATCATGAGCAAGAAACTAAAATCATCACTTACGACTATAGTTCTATATAGCAACATCTATAAAGTGCATTCACTATCATGAGCTTTATGAAAAGTATTAGTAGCGGGCCTTATGAATTCTATTTTGTTAATGTGACTTTGGCATTCTGTAGATCTACTATTAGCAGCACAAAAATATATCTAGTTATATCCCCATTAAGGTGTTACATAAACCAAGGAGAAGGAAAGTTTACCTTTCCTAAACAAATTCACCAAATGTGGTAATATGTGCTATATAATAGGTTGTACTTGCACATTCCTAGGTATCATGTATGGAATGAAACCAGAACTGTAATAATCTGTAACATCAATAGTTCTTATTCTAAGATATGCCCTTGGCTGTTCTCTAGTATCGTTAAGTTTTCTCAGTTTGGCTTTAGCCTGTTCTTGGGTAGCCTGCCTCCATATCACTGGCTCTTTATTAGTTGCATGAGCACTTCAATGAAGGTTTCTTCAATCTGATTTCCTGGTATCTCTATTGCTTTGTTTGTCATGGCCTTCATCCTTCAAGAGTAGCCCAATTTTCTTTTATAAGGATTGTACTTGTAAGTAGTCGCTTGCCGCTGCCTTGACTAAGTCTCTAATGATGTAGCCTTCTCCATCCACTCCATTGCTCTACATGGAACATCAAAATTAATTTTGAACCAAGTAGTTGGTGGTGGAATCCAATTGTTTTTAGGGAGATTAATGATCCCATAGGGCCTTTTCGATTTCAATGGTTCCTGTAATTGTTCAAGTTATCAATTGCATTGTTCAATAGAGTTGCTGTAGTGACTTTAGGTAAGGGGATTTGTCTTCTATTAACCTTTGGATTTTGAGCTCTCCAGCAATAATAAAGGATTGTAGCTTCAATGCTTAGCCATTAACCCCGATTTAAATCCACTGGAATTAGTATACATTATTTTGCACTAGGCGAAGAAGCCCTTACATCCTCTACACCTAGTGGCCTACTAAAAAACACCTCTTCTAATCACAATTAGAGGCCCTCTTCACAAATAAAATAAGGGATAAATAAAATGAAGCTCAAATACAAAGATATAACAATAAACATAATGCCAACCTTTCCCTTTTATTCTTAGAATTGGACCTTAAAGTGCTTGGAGAAGCTGGATCACATAGATGAATACCTGAACAGTAGATCTTTTCTTAATCGCTCATTATTACCCTTTAAGTATGTTAGCTTCATGGATTGTAAATTATTATCTCTTACAATCAAGTTGGAATATTTATTATCTTCAATTGTTGACCTGGTTGAGATGTATTGAAGAATTTGAAGTTTGAAGATAGTCTTTTCTATTGGTTCATTTCATGTGTTGTAGTTCATTATAATCCTCTCTTGAATTTGCTCTTGTATTGCTTGAATTGGATGGATGGATAAATGAGCATTGAATTTCCTAACAATTGAGCATTTATTGTTTTTGATCGATCAGTTGATCCATCATACTTGTTTGATCGATCAAAAGCAATGAACAGGCTTGGTTGATTGATCAGGAGAAATGCCTCAGCTTCAAGCCGTGAGGTTGGGTGGATCAATCAGTTGATCCATCAAACTAACCATGATTGGTGAAAGACAGGGAGCCCTTTAGTTGATCAATCAGTTGATCGATCTAGCATAGATGCTGGGTGGCACTGCTGCAGGCTTAGATCGATCAAATGATTGATCATATAGTTTGATTGATCAGTTGATTAATCAAACATACCCAAATTCTAGTCATTAGACTCCAATGGCTAGCGCCTTGATCGATCCAGGGCTACCAGCCTATTTAAGTGTGTTGGCTGCTAGTGGGACTTCTTGGCATTTTGTACAATTGATTACTCTCAACTAACACACCAACTCCTCCCAAGCTCTTAAGTGATCAAAGCAAAAAAAAAAAAAAAGAGGAGGTCAAGCAAGCAATTAAAACGGTATGTGCTCAAATGCTCTTTCTTCCTTTTGTTACATGCAAGGCAAACTTCTTGAAGGAAAAATTGAGTTGGTTTTCTTCTTATTATTTGGTTGAGATAGTGTAGAATTTTCTCTCTATTGCTTTGATTTCATGATCTTGTAAAATGGGGAGAACTTTCTAACAAGCTTTGAGAAATTAGGTTTAATCCTCACTCTTGTGTAAGGTGATTTTGCTTTATTTTTTAGATTGTACCAAAAGAATCTTATACGAGACTCTTTACCTTAGATTAAAGGAGTGATTTACATATAGTTGGATAGCTAGATAGGTTGGGGTTGATTAGGCTCGAGGGTGAGCCGAACTACGTTAAATTCTTGTGTTCTTCTTGTGCTTTAATTCATTTTATTTCCGCTTGTTATTTCTTGTGTTTAGTGTGATTGTCATTGCACTTATTCTATATAACAAAGTAAATTCAATTAACTAAATTTTTAATTAGGGGTCTATTCACTCCCGTCTAGAACCATACCGATCCAACACTTGTTTCTTAACGTTGAGTTGGTCTTAGCTTTATATCTGGTTGTTCGTGCAGTCCCATCATGGATGCTCACCTGAGGTTTTGAATGTGGAAGATTGAAGTTTGCTTGTAATATGCTGCTACAATTCCTACATGAACTTCATCGATGTGGACTTGTCCTCGACCTAGTTGCTAAAGTGCGATGGCCTAGCGGTGAAACTTCATGGTATACTCATGTATTAGTTGCACCATCATTTGGCATAAACTCATATCATCTGGTCCTCTCTTCCTCGTTGGCCCATAATGTAGAATTTCTCATAGGTCAACTTTCCAAACTAATCCAAGGTGATCTCATTGCCCTCATTTTGAAGTTTGGCATTCCACCAATTCAATGTTGTTGGTGAGTTTTTGTTAAGTGAAAGTCATCTTATCAAGAGTTCGACTTATGAATATTTATCATAAAAATTGATTTGTACAACCGAAAGATCTTGATCATACACCTGACATAGCTATAGATAAATCAGTTTTTTTTTTAAATATTCTTTTTGAAAGTACGCTGGTAGCTATGAAGGGATGACTCCAACCTTATTATGACAAGCGAAAAGTTTGTAGATTTCACTTTATACATTGGATGCACATACATTTATGGCTAACTCAAATGTATCATAACCGTAAATATTGAAGCAGGTCTCTAGCTGGTTAAGCCATGCATCTTATTTCTCAACATTGAGTCCTTTGTTCTAGGCATGTAGTTCATTCTTGGCTTCCATCTTGAATGTGTTGGCTTCTCCCTAAGGTGAGAGACAGTTGGCATCTTTGTCTTACTCCTTCATAAGCACCTTTTGGCTTCTTTGTCTAAGTGTTTTTACCGATCACTGGAGAAACCACTGAACATCTTCATCATCAAGGTTATTTACTGAATAATATGACTCAAGTAGCCAAGTTTGAGTTGATCTTTATTCATTATTGTATTGTTGTTGGTTTTTTTCTTGTCAGAGTATTTTTTTTAAGAGAGACAAGTGGTTCACAAGTGATGCGGGACAAATTAATGATAATGCAGTTTAGAGATCAATAGTATTACATAGCAGATTGTTCATAAAATAATGCTAAATATCAGAGAATAATTTTTGTAATGACTGAGAAATTAATTAAACCTACAAAACTGATTTCTTTCAAAATTTTAAATAAATTAGATCGAAGGTAATTGAAAAATTACCAATTCAGATTAAGGCGCAATCCGGTTTTCAACAAATTAGAAACGGGGAACAGGATTAAGGAACTCACAATATTTAACCAACCGTAATTTAAATTCGCTTAATAATGAAAGGTCACACAGGTGGAACAAATTTGAGCAAATCACAAGCGAGTAGAAAAATCCAGATTATTCGATTTTACCAGGTTAAGGGTTTTATTGAAATTTATACCTGAGTCAGAAAGTTTCATAGACCAAGTTGTAATTTCTCCAAGAATTAGGGCTAGGCAGTGACTCATCGCAGCAGGGGGGGCNGCAGTCGCGCGGGCGGAACTGAGGGGACGCGCGATCGGCGTTGGGGTGCGCGCGGTCGGAGAGCCGGCTCGTCGGACGAAACTGTATGAGGACGTCGTGCAAAGCTGTCGTCGCGTAGTTGGTGTTGTCGGTGCACGACGATGCGTCCACGACAGATCGGAAGCAACGAACCGGGCACAGACACGCAGGCTAGTCGGCGAAGTGGATGAGGAGGAGTCGAGGTGAATGCTGGAGGGGGGCAAGATGAATGGAATCGAATCCGGAGGAGTAGCTAGAGCGGGTGGAGTTTAGGGATTCTCACCCAAAGCCCAAGCCCTTCCCTATCCAGGATATCGATTCATTCCAGAATCAAATAATCCTGAGGGAAACACAATTCAGATTTATTCAGCATTTAGAAAAATAAGAGTAACAGAGAGGCGTTTACATAGGCCTCCATACAGACTGACTCAATAAAGAAAAATACGTAAGGTAATAAATTCCTCACACAAATGAGAAAATACAGATAACATGCCTAAAATAATGATCACCGAAATAGAAACAACTAATACAAATAAATGCGAGAAATAAAATCATCCCAAAATGGAATCTCCAATCAATCAGAATGAATAGGAGATTTCCAATCCATCGAGTTAGCGATCCGCAGCATCCAACTTTCCAAATCCGTCCTAATAGTCAATCAATCCTGATCGAAGTAGTATGGCTAGATCTCGGTCGTCGACGGTAAACTCTGCCAGGAATGAATTGACGGTCGATCGTGGTGTCCCCACCAACAAGTGACTTTATCCAATCGTTTCCGATTCGATGAGAAACAAATAGCAGATTTCGCTAACCCAGTGGCTTATCAAATCTCTCAGCTCTTGTTTATGGAATTAATTGTATTTTTATTCATTCTTTCTCGTGGGATACAATTTAGTAGCATATTTATATTAACATTTAATGACCAAGATGAAATTTCACTACTTTAATTTGATAGATGGCAGGTCATTGTTGACATTTTAAGCTGGTTGATATCTTAGTGAAGGGAATGTTTAACGTGACATTGGTTGAGAACCCTTAAATATGCTAGTTATCCTTAGTGAGAAAAAAAAATTCACTACCTCCCATCTCATTGTTATTCTTCTCAAGTTGATCGTCTCTCCCACTCCCCAGATCCTCCTACTGGCAATGCTCATGTACTCGTTCTTTCTGACCACTAGCTCCATCTTCTACACAAAACAGCACGTAGCCCAATCACATCTTACATCTGTGTTTCCCTAATCGCACAGCCTGCACCACTCGATTGAGTGCACCAATTCTTGCTAATGTAGCCGTCAACTCACATATGCTAACCCTACACACTTCACACGTGCTCACCAATCCAAACCATCGTTGACAATCGACCGGACCGCCTACCTCTCAGCCTAGCTTCCTTCACTTGTACTTGACATTCTGGTTATGCTTGTGTGCCTTGTGCTTTATGTGACCCACACAACTGCAAGCTTTACTGCACTTATGCAACTTATCCCTGGCACATCCAATTTGGTCTAGGTCCAGGGATTCACATTGATTCGAATTTGATTTTGAGGTTTTGACAAAGTGACTCGAGCTAGCCCTACTTGAATCTGTTGTTTAACTCGCACTTGGATTCTTCTGATTAAGGTATAGTTTTCTATTGAATCTAGATAATCATTTATTTAGCGATTTTGAATTGAAACACTATCTCGCATTTGGATTTCTTAATTTTGCTTCTCTGATTGTTCAATCATAAATTTATCCAAGACAAAGTTATGGTCTGAGTTTGGTATGAAATCTAGTTTGGATCTAATTTTTTGAATCAGAAGTCAATAGCCTAATCTAATCCAAAATTGATGCAAAGTTTGGCTGGATGGATCAAAGCGATGTTGAGGGAGAACAACAAAACAAGAGAGATTAGAGAGAGAGAGGGGAAACTGATTTGAGAAAATTGTTCGTTGGAATTGAAAGTGCAAAAAGAGAGTATTCCATTAATTTTGTTTGCTAGAATTGAACTTGCAGAACGTAAACTGCAAAATCAAGTAGTTCAAACTGAATCCTTCTTTTGCTTACTGTTGGTTTTCTGTGTTAAATAGAAGATTATTAGAATGCTGACCCTATTTTGAGGCAATATGGATAGTAGAAAACATCCTAAAACAAAATAGGACAAAAAAGTATGAAAGATAAACTAATGTTGGGCTAACGATGTGTTGACGTGTTACGAAAAATTTGTTGATAAGTTGTGAGTATCATATTGTTGAACTAATGTGGAAGGGATGGTAAAAAATTTAAGAAGATTTTGGAGTTGATTTTGTCAATATTTGAAATAGTTTTAATGCAACGATGTTTGCGATCGTGCTGGCAAGAGCATGTCCAATTTTTTAATAGACACTTGTTCTCCAAATATGAAATTTAAGAAACATATTCTTGATGCTACTTCTAAAAGTGAGGAAGATCTGGCTGAAATTTAAAGAGGCTTGGATATGATTGAGTTTCCATGTGGTACCTTGCTGCTTGAGGTTTATTTATTTCTGTTATTAGCATAATTCTCTGATAACATCTATGTTGGATAATCTCAAGAAAAGTTAAATATGCTGAACAATGAAATCTTAAACGTTATGGTAAAACGATGTTAGTGTTGTACTTGAGTCCTATCTATGGTAAAATATTTCAACTTGATTGTTTCAGATTTATGTCTTGCTTTGCAGATCAACGAGTTGTTGATCGAGCAATAGATGACATTTGCTTACATTTTCAGTGCAGCCGCCATCATCTAAATGTGGTCAGTTTTTCCATGAACAATCATTATAATATATGCTATGCCTATGTAGTTATTTTCCTATTATTTTATTCATTAGAGTACATATACATGTTTGTTGGTAACCTCTTCAATGAGCAAAATAGAAGAGTTCTATTTTTCTGCAGCATTCTTTCTTCTCAATGTTCGGCTAGAATCCACGCAATTTACTAATTCTTGATATTAAATGAAGCTATTTTGTTAACCTTGCTGTAACTTATTTGGTGATCTTATGCGTTGCAAGAGGAATTTCAAGTTTATGATGAAGGTACAGTTGTTAAAATCACGTTGTGGCAAACTATACAAATTTTGGGTTTGTTAAAATCAAGTTTGTTACAAAGACCAAGATTAAAAGAATCAAGGGATGAAATTGTAATTTTTGCTATAAATCTGGAGCTAAATTGTAATTTTTTAGGATGTAAAAATAACATTGGAGCCAAATTATAATTTTGCAAGGAATTATCGTGCCTGTCATGGCAGGCGTAATAATTACATAACTTTTAAAAATTTAAATAAGGTAAAATAATTTTTGTTCCTTAATAAAATAATGAATTTTTAACTGCAAAGTTCAGATTTTGTATATAATATACATATTGATATATCTAATTAATTGTTTTTGTTATAATATATTAGGACTTATGACATTGTCTAAGAAAAATTAAAATACTAAATTATAATTTTGCAGAACCTAAGACTAAGATTAAAAGAAGTTAGCTCCTAACTTAGAGTTTTTATTGTAAGGAATTAGGATATAAGCAACCCAAGTTAGGGGCAAATTATAATTTTTATTATAAAGAATTAAGGCGTAAGACGAAGTCTAAGAGAAATTAAGAGACAAAATTATAATTTCTTAGAACCTAAGGCTAAGATTAAGAAAAATTAGGAAACCAAATTAGAATTTCTATTATATGAAATTAGCAACTAAGGTTATTAAAAAATTGGGGGACTTATATATAATTTTTACATAAAAATTGTTTTGACTAATATTTGGATAAGGACAAATGGCGGGATATCGTGTCTATACATGCAAATAAAGATGGATGGTTATGATTCATTGTTAAAGAAGATCATAATATTTTTTTATAGCCATAGAGAATGGTTGGTTATGACTTTTTAGGAAAAAGATAAATTTATATATGGACTTAGAGTGAAGGCTAATAGAAATTAAGAGACTAAATTATAATTTTTACAAAAGTTTATAATAGAAAAAAGAGTTTTTTTAGTGGATGGCTATGATATGATTAATTGAAAATAGTTGTGATTTCTTATGACTCGAGACCAAGCCTTAGAAAAGTTGGAGGATAAAATAATAATTTTTATTATAAGGAATTAGGACATAAAATGAAGACAAAATAAAATTTTGACCAAACAGAAATTTCTTAGGACCTGAGATCAAGCTTATGAAATATTGGGAGACTAAATTTTAATTTTCGTTATAAGCAATTAGTACGTAGAATCAAAATTGGGGAACTAAATTATAATTTTTATTTAAAGAATTAGCACTTAAAACAAAAATTAAGAAAAATCATGACTAAAGTGTAATTTCTTAAGATTTGAGGAGAAGCATGACCCGACAGACAAAAGTATAATTTTTATTATAACGAATTAAGACCTAAAATGAAGATTAAGAAGAATTAGGACTAATTTGTAATTTTTTAAAATCTAAGGTTGAATCTAAGAAAAGTAAAAAAAAAATATAAAAAAACATCAAAGAACCAAATTATATATAATTTTATAAATAATTAGGATTGAAAACATAGAATGAAAGAAATTGCTAGATTAAATTGTAATTTTAACTTAAGGTGTGACGTCCCGGCCGCCGATACTCGACCCCTCTTTTTTCACTGGGCCGAGCCACCAGCAACCGAGGCGTCAGAACTAAAAATTCTACAACATATTATTAAAACATCCAATTATAAAATTAACATTCAATTCCTGCCGCAATCTGCGATACCTCACACCATGTCTCATAATCCATCTAGTGCAGGGCTTGCCACCAAAAATATCAGAAGTTTGTTAATACAAACTCAGTAGGTAAAACAGTATCCAACACTCACAATATAACGAGAACAATCAAAAATGTCAGATATCGCATGACAATAATACAAATAAATCATGGAATGCTCAACAATATTTCACATAAATTTAAAACAAAATACACTTAATATTAAAAATTATCATCATAATTCACATATCATTGAACTCACTTTATTTCGTAGTAACGTAATATTATTTTGTTTCGTGATGTGAATTTGTCATTTCATACCCTTTCGCCTAGAAGCCTGACGAAAGTTCCTTTAATTTATTATCCTTGACAAGAGCCGCCTTATATCGGAGATTCCATTTTAGGATATTACCCGGCGTACGCTCCCTGCCCTTGTTGGAATAACACATAATAGGTAACTTTTCGCCCTCGTCGGATCTTGGTATACAAATATTCAATAATACATCACTTCACAGATCATCAAATCATCTCATTTGTACGTCCAAATAATAAAATATACGACATAATATCACAATTTTTCAAATTCTCGTAACACTAACTTATAATCACAACATAATAGTAATTCAATGTCAATTTTAGGGAAACAATTACCTACCGATTTATCGTTATACAAAGCTCGAAATTTCCTCCATAATTTTCTCCTTTTCTTCCTCTTTTTCTCTATTTTTCCCCAGCAACCGGCGCTGCCGCTGCTGGACTTGGCTTGGCGGAAGAAGGCAAAAGGCAGAGGAGACAAAGGAAAATTATATATTAATTCCTCCTTTCCTTTCTTTTTTTTTTTAATTAATTTGGTTCTCTCTGCCACATGGCAGAGAGGAGAGAGGAAAAGCAGGGGTAGTGGCAGCTGGCTGCCCCAAGGAAAAATTATAATTTAGTCCCTCTACTTTAATATTCTTATAATTAAATCCAAAATTATTTATTATGGGTCCAAAATTATTCTTTTTAAGTTAAAATCAGCTCTAATTTTTAAATCTACCAATCAAATTTTGGGATGTTACATATGGATTTAGGGCCTAAAACAAAAATGAACAAAAATCGAGATCAAATTATAGTTTCTTAGGATTTGAGGCCAATCCTAAGAAACATTGGGTACCAAACTATGATTTTTATTCTAAAAAATTCTATCCTAAAATGAAGACTAAGAAAAATCAAGACTAAATTGTAAGTTCATATTATCTAAGACCAAGCCTAAGAAAAGTTGAAAGACAAGTTGTAATTTATGTTGTATGCATTTAGGATCTAAAATGAAAACTAGGAAAAATTGAGATCAAATTATAATTTCTTAAGATATAAGGCTAAGTTTATGAATATTTGGAAGACCAAAATATAATTTAAATTGTAAGTTATTAGGATCTAAAACATAAACTACCGAAAATCTATACTAAATTGTGATTTCTTAGGATATTTTGGCCAAGTCTAAGGAATGTTAGAGGACTGAATTATAATTTCTGTTGAATGAAATTAGGACTTAAAATCAAGGCTAAAAAAATATTTAAAACTAAATTGTAATTTTTTAGATTCTAAGATAAAGATTATAAAAAAATTGGAGGACTAAATTATAATTTCATTGTAGAGATTATAATTTTTGTTGTAAATTTGGAGCAAAATTGTAATTTCTTAGGTTCTAAAAGTAAGAATGAAATAAATTGAGAATCAAACTGTAATTTTGCTTGAAATCCTTATCCCTTCTCTAGTTTGACTGTCTAAGATAAAGATTATAAAAAAAATTAGTGGATTAAATTATAATTTCATTGTAGAGATTATAATTTTTGTTGTAAATTTGGAGCAAAATTGTAATTTCTTAGGTTTTGAAAATAAGAATGAAATAAATCGAGAATCAAACTGTAATTTTGCTTGAAATCCTTGTCCCTTCTCTGATTTGGCTGATGTAATAATTGAAAGAAATTTTTTTTTATGGCAAAGAATTGAAAGAAGGTTTAGTTGCTATGGTCCATGAAGGGAAAACGGATGGTTAAGATCTTAGATAGCAACAAGACAATTTTTACATGAGGTTCCACACGACTTCATGTCACTTAATTAGCGAACACTCGGCTCATTGAATGGAATGCTTGAAAAGATAAGAGGGAGAGGGGAGAAAGCGGTGAGGAAAAGACTAATTTTAGAAAAGGGCAAAATAAAGTTGATATTTTCATTAAAAATTATTTCAAATATTTTGGTCTAGGATGTGAAATAAAGTTAATATTTTCATTGAAAGCTGTTGAATATGTGAAGTAAAATAATATTTTTTTATATTAAAGTTTGTGTAGAATGATTAAAAAAAATTATTTATTATTATTATCTTTGTTTTTTAAACTAGTACCGTTGGTCCTGATTTTGGTCTTCACACCAAACAGAGCCTAAGGGTCTATTTGGTTCGTGGAAAAAAGTCGGCTGAAATAGTCATAGCGAAAAACTTTATGTATTTAAAAACTAAAAAATTATTTAATATCTCATCCTACACAAATTTTAATATTAAACAATCACTTTATTTCACATCCAACACAATTCTCAATAAATTAATTAATCAACTTTATTTCACGTTCAACATAATTTTTAATATAACTAACTCATTTTATTTTATATCTTACACATTTTTTGAAAAAAATAAAAAAATTTGTCCAAATCATCTTTTTAATCCTCCATCCAAATAGGGCCTATAATTTAGACACATGATGTTGGATTAAACAAATGGCCATATAAACAAATTGTGATATAAAAGGCAATAAAGTACATATTTAACCAACTCAACAAGACTAGATAATATGAAGATGATTTCAAATAGAAAATATGCTTCAATCTATCAATATAATCATGGTGCCATTTAATCTGAGTCGTCGGTGCTAATGGCCTCTTGATCAATGATCTATCTAATTGTTCTCACGCACCATGCTTTTTAGTATACGAGGGCTGGAAAATGTTTGCATAGATCTTCTATTTGTTTCTTTCTTTTGTTTGGCTAGGATCTTCTATCTATTGTTTGTATATATTTCCCCTTGACGCATTTTCCTATTCTTTCAAGATTATTTCGTGGCAATGTGAGCATGTTGTGTTGTTTCGCTAGATTTTACATGAAGAATCTTACTAGTACTCCAAAGATTGGCCTGCATGCCTACGTGCTTATTCTGTTTTTTTTCCTATATTGTTATATTATTTATCATACTATTTGTTGTAAAACTGTTTTCTTTTGTCATATTTGCAGGTGCCTGTTGGCAAGGGGTAAACTCTGAATTCCATATTATTTCCTTATTCCTAGATGCTTTTTTAGAATTTTGCTCAATTTTATACTGTTCTTAAGATTCAATTGATTGAAATGACATGTATTTTGTTGACCTTAGTTTTTCTTGGCTGATGCTAATGCGATTGAGCTTATGGTCGTTGGTCCAGTCGCTCTACTCTTTAAGTCTTGTTTGGTTGGAAAATATTATTGGATTGTTCTAATTTTTTTTTAAGATAGAGAGAGAAAATTATTTTAATGTTATGATGTGAAATAAAATTATTTTATTTTCATGATTGTGTTTTATGTACAATAATTTTTTTTATTAAAATTTATGTAAAATATGAAATAAAATTAATTTTTAATATTTAAATTTGTGTATGATGTAATATTAATGATTGTTCTTAGAAGTGTTTGATGGATTTTTTTGCTCCAACTAAACTAGGCCTTAGTAAAGGCTAGTCAGCCTTCTGTCAAATAAAAAATGACCATTAGATTTTTTTTTTTAACTAAATTGAGATACCATGTAAAAGTGGTCGAAGCCACCTCAAGATTATCAGCATGAGCTTTTTTTATTACTCCTCTTTACTGTAGAACAACAACAAAACTATGGTTACAGTTCATTAATTTTTCATATTTGTTTCATTATTTTACACATCTTGTAGTTTGGAATACATTCATAATCTTCGTTCATTTGCACTGCAAATACTAGTGTGTTTATATTTTTGCTTTGGTGGAATAGCTATTCTGTATGAATCTCTATTCTACATTTCATAGAATAGTCATTTATACCCACTTTAAGAATAGCTATTCCTTGTGGATAGAAATATTATTTCAAAAATTTTCTTGTTTATATACACACATTATATATATATATATATACAACAACAACCAAGCCTTAATCCCACTGGGTGGGGTCGGCTACATGAATCCTTTGTTTCCATTGCGCTCTATCAGTTACCAAATTTTTATCTAAGTTTAAGTAACTAAGATCACTTCTTATAGTTTCTTGCCATGTCTTCTTTGGTCTCCCTCTTCCTCTTTGTACATGGGCAAAATCTAATAACTCAATTTTTCTAACTGGAGCTTCAATCGGCCTACGATTTAGATGTCCAAACCATCTAAGCCGACTTTCTCTAAGTTTATCCTCAATTGGTGCAACACCAGCTTTCTTTCGGATATAGTCATTTCTCATTCTATCCTTTCGTGTATATCCACACATCCACCTTAACATCCTCATTTCTGCAATATTTATTTTATTTGTATGTTTCCTCTTTGCAGGTCAGCATTCAGCACCATATATCATTGCTGGTCTCACTACAGTTTTATAAAATTTACCCTTGATTCTAGATGGGATTTTTCTATCGCACAACACACCAGAAGCATTCCTTCATTTTACCCATCCTGCTTGAATCCTGCTAATAACGTCATTATCTATTTCGCCATCATTTTGTATAATTGATCCAAGGTATCTAAAGCGCTCACTCTTCTTGACAATTTAATCACCAATTGTCACATCTCCAATATAAGTATTTCTTTCTTGACTAAATGTGCACTCCATATATTCAGTTTTTGATCTACTGAGATGAAAACCTTTAGATTCTAGAGCATTCCTCCAAAGCTCTAGTTTCGTTTTAGCTTCCTCTTTAGTTTTCTCAAGGCAAAAAGATACGAGCTTGGTTGTCCAGTCATAACTTTCATAATATGTCCAGTCATCCTCTAGGCACTTCATCTTGAATATGTCCAGTCATAACTTCCATAATCAAAGCAAAAAAATACGGGCTTAAAGCCGAGCCTTGGTGTAATCCAACTGTAATAGGAAAATCCTTAGTCAAACTTCCTTGTGTCCGAACAGAGGTAACAGCTCCTTCATACATGTTTTTAATAACTTGAATATAAGCAGTGCAAATCTCTTTCTTTTCTAAAACTCTCCAAAGTACTTATATGCGTATATTTGTGTGTACATATATATATATATATATTTATACACACATGTATACATGTACATATATGTGTACGCTTACATATTTATATGCGTATATTTGTGTGTACGTATATTTATACACAAATATATACATATATATGCACATGTACGTGTTAAGTATACATATATTTGTATGTATACATATACATGTACATATATGTGGTACACGTATTTATATACATATACTTATTCACTTACGTGAATGTATATGCATACGTATTCGCATATGTAATGACCCAAAATTGGACTCATAGTTGTGATTTCATCTTTGTCTGCTTTGAATTTTCATGTAGGTCCTAATAAATTTGGATGAAATACTAATGAATTTTGAATGACTTGACTGTAATTTTTCTAATTAATTTGTTAACAGCTGGATTAATTAGGGATAATCCAAGTGACTAGTCCAAAGTGATCCTAACTAAATCCCAACCAATGCCAAAACCAAAACCATGTGTTCAATTGATGGCATTAGTGAAACCTTGTGACAAATGTTGAAAATGGAGTGACAGGTGTCATGATGAATGGTGAGTTGTTATGAAGAAGGCATGCAATGAGATGAGCTTAGAATTTTCGGCCATGTTCTCCCTTGAATCCAACGAGAATAGCGGGGGGGAGGGGGAAGAGAGAGAGAGAGAGAGAGAGAGAAGAATGTTTTCTTCCCTTCATTGAGAGGAAGAGATTTTTCTCGTTTTTTTATCTCAAAATGGGGACCCATCATCATCTAAAGGACCTTCCTTTTGTTGCTGTAGAAAGAATGGAGGA
Source organism: Apostasia ramifera (assembly GCA_019297695.1). Taxonomy (NCBI): domain Eukaryota; kingdom Viridiplantae; phylum Streptophyta; class Magnoliopsida; order Asparagales; family Orchidaceae; genus Apostasia; species Apostasia ramifera. The sequence goes on along the minus strand of JAEMOT010002568.1, from coordinate 41,858 downwards.
GTATAGAGGAAGAAATCTTGGAGGAGAGAGCTAAAGAAAGCTGACATGCATTTGGAGGAAAAGAAGGAAGCATAGTGTCTTAGAGATTAGATCCATAAGCTAGGCAAATCTCACCCAAAGTTTATGAAATTTGGCTGGTATTTAGTTCATGAAGTGCTCTTTAATTTTGGTTTTAGAATTTTTACAGATTTTGAGTGTATGATTGGATTTGAAATTCTTTTAGCTAAGCTGCCTAGGTTTATTTGAATCCTAATAGAGCTCGGTTTATTGGGGGAAAGTGATATCAAACAAATTCGGATTGATTTGAAACATTGCAAATTTTTAGTTTACTTAGGGCTAAAACTTTTCTATTTTGTGCGACTTCAACTTAGATCATTAAAATGGTTTTCTGATTGATTGAATTTGAGTCCAGAAATCTGTCTAGAAATCTGCAGTGATACTAGTAACTTTAGCATTGGTTTTGCTATAGCAAATGATCTCTTATTGTTTTGAAAACTTACAGATCTTTAGATGACATCTATTTGTCACTTTTATGTTTATTATTTGTTTGGAATCAAGCACTAAATCTATGTTTAACATGTTTAATCTTGCGATGAGTTATTTACTGGATTTCAGAGTAGTATTTCAAACTTATAATTAGAAAGTGCTTGTGAACTATCGAGCATGAAAGAAGTTAATAGTTAATTGTAATACTACTAAACTTAGCATATGAAGTCCTGATGTTAGTTAAAACTATTTGTGTAACTGTGGCCTAAATGAAGTGCTAATACTTCTAATTATTTTGGATGTTTCGTGGAATTGATCTTGCTTATTGAATTTTTAATATTTTTTTGATTTATGATGGGTTTCATGTTTGCATAATGTAAATTTCTCTGGCATGTACTATAGTTTTGTTATTCTTTGATTCGGTTAGAGTTAAGTCATAAGAGTAGGTGGAAAGGTTGGTTGTTTCAAAATAATTACTATTGAACTTCAACAATGATTTGTTGTTTGTATTTTCTCAGGAAATTGTCATACAACATAACTCCATGTTGTTGATGAGGTTGAATTATTATTGTAATTCTCTTGGTTATATTTACTTTCATTAAATATTGAGGCTTATGAAATGCTAACTGATATTCCCATTAATGAAAGATGAAGTCTCTATACTAAGTGAAAATGTTAGCTCAAAATAAGTGTTCAATGATTAAGAAACTTGTGCGCATATGTATACGTATTCATGTACAATATATGCACATACGTATTCGTGTATGTACACTCGTAAGTATAACATATTTGCGCACATAGGCATGTACATTTTGGAAGACGTATAGACATTTTGGCACACATGTATGTGTACGTATTTGCACACATATACGCATACATATTCGTGCCGTATATGTAAACACATTGTCGCACATATAGACATGCCTATTGGCCCACGTATATGCGTGCATATTGGTGCATGTATGAGCGTATGTATTTGCACATGTATACAAGATGAAGTCTCTATACGAAAGGATAGAATGAGAAATGAGTATATCCGAAAGAAAGTTGGTGTTGCACCAATTGAGGATAAACTTAGAGAAAGTCGGCTTCGATGGTTTGGACATCTAAATCGTAGGCCAATTGAAGCTCCAGTTAGAAAAATTGAGTTATTGGATTTTGCCCATGTACAAAGAGGAAGAGGGAGACCAAAGAAGACATGGCAAGAAACTATAAGGAGTGATCTTAGTTACTTAAACTTAGATAAGAATTTGGTAACTGATAGAGCGCAATGGAAACAAAGGATTCATGTAGCCGACCCCACCTAGTGGGATTAAGGCTTGGTTGTTGTTGTTGTTGTTGTATACTATTTGGGCATGCATATGCATATGTATACATGTAATGTATATAATATATATATATATAAACATGCATGCTTATATATGCTATGCATATGTATTTACATACATGTATACCTATACATATACGTATCCATGTATGTACATATGTAAACATAAATATTCATAGACGTATATGTAAAAAAATACTTTGTATTCACGTATGCACACATTTGCTCATATATATACGTATACATTTATCTATATATGCATATGTATATACATATACATGTATGTATATAAATACCTAAAAACAACAACAACCAAGCTTTAATCCCATTAGGTGAGGATGTATATAGATACATATATGCATATGTATATGTGCATATATTCATATGTATACATATATATACATACATCTAATTTATTGTGTAAAAGCAAATTTAATATTAATAAATAATATAAAATTTTAATTAAGTTTTATTTATGTGTATTCTAGTATTTTTCTTTCTTTTCACTTATTCCTTTTTTCCATCTAAGTAAAAATAGGAATTGTCATTCCACATTGAATGATAATTTCATTCCAATCTTACTCCATTCCATCCAAGTGAACATAGCATAAAAAAAAGACCCTCTATGTAATTTAGAATCTAATGAACTCACGTTGAGACTTAAGAATGGATTGGTGTTTCTTTGTCAACTATTTTCTTTGTGAAATCAAACTTTATTTCCTTACTGTAAGATAAACTTTTTGGAAAGGACATTGAAAGAGTAAGTTATTCTTACTTCTATAAGCAGGGAAATAATAAATACGTTAAACAAATCCATTATTTTAGCAACTACCTGTAATTGCATTAATGTTGTTTTACATTGTGCTCTATGAATTATGAAGTTGGTGGACACTGGGCATGCTTACCTCTCAAATATTTATTTTACTTTTTTAGTTTGGTGATGGGCTGGTTGACTTTCGTAGAAGCTGGCAGGAAAATTTGCTGTGTAAAAAGTCCCAACATTGTAAAGTTCTTTCTCTTGCCCTTCTTGTATATTCTAACTAATTTTATTATTTTTAATTACGATCTTTTATATATCTCTTTTTCTTTTGAATTGAGAGGATTATAGCATGTTCTTTTGTCACCTGCAGGCTTGTACAATTCCCGTATGTGTTGAAGAAGTGGAAGGTATTTGGAGACAGTAGTAAGGCAGTGGATAACTTGTTGATTTTTTATTTATCAAAAATTCTGTTAAATGTACTCATTCAGGGCATTTATTCCCCTCTTTTTCTCACTTTTCTATTACTTGGGTGTTCTTTAACAAATTGATATTAGCAACTAAGCTAGAAAATATTGTGGGTAATCTTTATTTATAATTATAAACTTGACTGCCAATTCCCTAGGCTTTGCAATATGGCATTTTGAGTTTTCTCAAAGATTTGCATGAACCTAAGTGTATGCAGATGACAACAATAGATTAATGTTTCTTTCAGTGTTCTTATTTACAAGGATCTTTGTCTGTTCTATAATGCTACGAACTTTTTAATAGCCATGCTACAACTCTGATGTAAGTTTGGTGACATTTTTCTAAAGAAGTGAATAATCATAGACCTTTGAGTTAATAAACATTATCAAACAGATGAGTAAACATTTTACAATTATTTCCCTTGAGTTTTAACATTGTTTTACAGTATTAGTTTGGAAACCATTCAGTATTATTGCATTCTTCATTTAGTAAGTTGAGCTAGGTTCGGCTAATCTTGTGTCTTTCATTATCATAATCATGAGGATGAGGAGAAAGTCAAAAAGGGCTTAGGAAAGAAAGTTGCTTTGAAGAAATTTGTCATATAAGAAAGCTTCATGGAAGACTATGTCGAAGCCTGAAACCTTGATCATGGGATTTGACAAAGGACCCTTGGAATAATTGACCAAGTCCTGGGATCAAGATAAGGTCTAGTGACCTCAAATGATGGTTACAAATGGAGTTTCAGCAAACTATGGTGTAAAGGGAAAAATCTGCCATGTCAGCTATAGCTGACATGCGATAGATTTTGTCTAATTTGTTGACTAGTCACTTAAACTGTGTTCCCACACAGATTTGGAGGCCCTGCTCGATTTATGCCTCAGAGTTGAATAGCTCGGACTTAGTTGAATAGTGTCAGGCGAACATTCCTAGCAAGTAGCACTTGCCATATCATAGTTTTGTCCGTCCTTTACGACACCCAGCTTAGGGACAAAGGGAGAGGTATCTTTCATTAAGGCTTGGTCTAATAAGCGGCACGCTATCTAACCGTTTAGCCATTAAGGAAGGTCACCTAACTTCACTTGCTACCTTCTCACTATAAATACCCACATTTATATTGTGAAGAGGACCAGAAGAACAGTACTCGAATTGCACCTAATGCAATGTTCGATTGCTCAAAGGAAGCTGTTGGCTAGCACTATTCATCCGCTCTTCGACTCCAAGCAATCCCTATTATTCAGCTAGCTCTTCCTTTCGTTCAGCCATTAATGATGGCCACCTAACCTCGCTACCTTGTCATCATAAATACATACATTTATGATGAAAAGAGGACCAGAAGAATAGTTCCGGAATTGCACCTAATACAATATTTGATTGCTCAAGGGAAGCTGTTGGCTAGTACTGTTCGTCGGCACTTTGACTTTAAGCAACCTTGCTATTCGGCTAGTTCTTCCCAACAGAGCTTCCCTATAGCGCGCAGCTTGCCTTCTCTCCTTTCCAGAGGAGGCCTTAGCTGAAAGTCTCTTTCTTTTTCAACTTGAATTCTTGTCTAATTTTAAGGCTCCTTTTTAATCCCCTTTCTTCATCTTGTTATCTTAGTTTAGAATTTTTACCCAAATAATTTAGTGCTCTTATGCAGGATCTTTAGCCCGACTATCCCTTACTATGGCTGAAGATCGCTAGGGCAATTCTCCTTCTTTCACACAACCTCCTCCTCCTCCTTCTTAGCCCCTTAGCCTTCCACCACCAATAGATTCATCCCAGCAACTCTCTTTACTAGCTATAAGTATGACTCAGTTCACTCAATTTGTGAACCAGGTCCTCCAGTTGATCTCCCAACAAACCTCTGCTTCATCAAGGGTCAACACTTCCTAGCTTGCTACACCCTCCAGCAGCTGCAAAGAATTGCATTTTGAGGCTATTGAAGCAACTTTGGCCTCCCCCTTGAACTGGCCTTGAAGAGCGCAATTTTGACTCCAATGGAGAGGAACAATGGTAGGTATTTCTCCCCTCTAACTCCCAGTCAAAATCTCCCTACTACGCCGAAATTCTAGTCGCTCTAGTCCCTCACCATTTCAAGCTGCAATTGTTCTCTATCTTTGATGGCAAATCAGATTTCGCACATTATGTTCGGAGATTTGAGAATGTGCTTTATACTTGAGACGTGGTGTCAGACGCGTACAAGTGTAGGCTATTTGACAGCACTCTCTTTAGAGTAGCTCTCGAGTTGTTCGACTGCCTACCTCTAAGTTCTATCCTTTCTTTTTCTCAACTTGCCAAGGATTTTTTGGCTTGCTTCACTACTAGTAAGCCGAGATCCCACAACTTTTATGAGCTTCCAAAGTTGAAATAGGGGCCAAACGAGTTTCTGTGTGACTTCATTGACTGTTTCTGCAATCTCAACGTAGAAACATGCAACATGACAAATGACCATTCGCTATTCTTCTTCACCAATGCTGTCTTTGTCTTTGGTAATCTCTATTAGTTTTTTAGCCACCACAACCCTAAGATAAATGTCTGAGATGTTGCTGCACGCCTAGAAAGAGATTCATTTGGGGGACACGATCGTCGCTACTTCACTAATAATTGAAGATAAGACGAAGAGTGAAATTCACAGGGACCGTTTGACCCTCTAGGTAAAGGGCAAATAGTCCTAAAAAGAGTGTAAGGCGCTAAGTTATTCGGCCCCCCACCATCAGAACACTCCTTTCACCTACTCAATCCTGACTTCGGCTCTTACTACAGCTGAAGAAGTATTTAACACACGGAAGACAAAGGGCTTCATCAAAACTGCGAACTTCACGGCACTTATGACCATACTTTTGCTGAGTGTCTTAGACTTCGCAAATTTATAGAGGCCCTAGTTGAAGCAGGGCACCTGCTCGAATTCAAGCTTCTCGAACTACCTCCCACAATAGGTGACCAGCATGCTTTCTAGACCGAATCGGACCGAGTCCAGTCCTGTTTGACCGATTCTCAGTTTGGTTGGACCAGGAATTGGTCTGATCTGGTTCCTATCGGTTTCGGATTGGCCTAGTTGCAAGTCGGTAAGCCAAACCTAGAACTGGTCCGGGTCTGGTCTAGTTCTAGGTTGCGAGTTGGGTTAGGTTACAAAGGCTTTTTCGTACAAACCAATTTGAAGATTTTGGGCAAATATTTAAGGAAAGAGATCAATCAGTCCTACTCATGTTTTTGCCTTTAAACAGGTTCAAAATCTCTAAAAAATAAAGTATAAAAGGTCAAAAAATGGAATTGAAAATGACTATGAAAAATATCCAAAACTGCAGCCGATTAACCAATTGGTTAACCAAAGTGAAAAAACAATTCAGCAAGGCTGCAAGGGCACCCACGATGCAGCCAAGGCTTGGCTCCTAGTCAACCAGCTGGTCGATTGATACTGGTTAAACATCAAAACAATATAGTTTCTACCACTGGTCAACTACCACTACTTGTCGACCAGGAAAAATATATTGTTCTACAACTGGTTGACCACCACAACATGTCGACCAACAAAAATGCATTATTCTGCCACTGGTCGACTACTAAACACCCAAATAACATCCCTATGATCTAAACGAGTAAGACAAAATCCAGATCAACTCGAAATTAATTCAACTCATTTCAAAACAAGGTCCTAGTGCTTGAGAATTCACATTGACCTTAATTTTATAATAAATTAATATGATTTTGAAAAAAATGTCGCTGACATTAATGAAAATTTTACAATAAAATAACTTCAGCTCGTTCAAGCATTTCGTAGTACAAAAAAATCATTCTTCATAATTACAATAAAATAACTTCAACTCGTTCACAAAATTGTACTATTGATTTCGTGACTTAACAGCAAACTAATTTTGTAGACAAGTTTGCTAAGGGTTATAGCAGATAAGTTGCTTTTATAATCTCCTGTTATTCATCCTTTGGTAGTGAAAGGTAGTGTGGATATTGTCGATGCTTGTTCTATTAGAACATCTTGAGCCAAAGCAGATAGAATGAGGTACTATTTGATGAGCCTTTTCACATTTTTAATAGGCTCATATCGTTATCATGTTTTCTCTAAGGTGTAAGTAGAACTAAGCTCATTCAGCTTTGCAGGAGATCGACTCTGTCATGGACTGCTTGTCAGGAGATGCTTTTCTATTGTTCGATATAAGAGACCTCTTCGCCGCCGCCAACTTAAGAATGTTGAAAATGCCAAGCTTCTTCGGTGTTCCTATTTGTATTTCAACATGCCCTACACTCGTACTTACAGCCTATCCAGTATAATAAAGAGAAAATAAATCTTGTAGAATTATAAAAACTGATGCCTTTTTGGCATCAGCTTCACTATTTTAGAAATCAGAATATTTTCTCCTAAAGATATAACTCTCTTGAGTAAGATCAAGCACTGTAGCTATAGAATATATAGGAGATATTTTCTCCTAATATTTTCAAATTTTTGTTTCATATCAGCAACAAAAGATTTAAGAATCGAATCTGATCTAAACTCCAAAATTTTTTGAAATATTTGGAAAACAAAAAATAGAAAAATTAGTCAAAATTGCATAATAATAATTTGAAAAACTTTCAGTAGCCTCATTAAAAATTGATTATCACTCGAAAATTTTCTTTAAGAAAATCCAATCATAAGGACACAATTGAATGTCATGGTTAATTATATGTGAATTATAAAAAATAGTAAGTAAATACTCATATGGTCAAACCGATTTAATTAAATGATGTAGAGAATTTTATCTAGTTTCAACAAGTAAAGGGAATTTTATGCAAGTTTTTTTTTGCAATTACACAAACACATTTTCGTTTACTGGAGCATTCGAATTCAATCAAATTTATTTTACAACATGCTTAATTTTATCTATAATCAAATGCTTGATATTAAAAACAATACAAATATATAAGTTTATAATATGATATACACGTCTAATATGGAAAAGAGATTCGTAAAGAGGTCTTAAAAATTTCTGTAAAAAAGTAATTGCGGAAGTGTTATTTGAAGCATTACTTAAAGTAATAGAAGAGATTTTATTTTTTATGTCAAAAAATTTACAAATATTTTGAATATAAGAAAAAAATAATAGAACCAATATTAGATTCATCTAATAGATCTTTTAACAATATGCGTTTCTGTATTTTCATTATTTGTCAATCTAATGATAAGTAATAACTAGTTAACTTGCCATATTAATGCTAGTCCAGATATCGGAAGTTAAAGTAATCCTACAAGTAACGTTAGTGGGTGCTGAATGGGAGATTTTCTATATTTTTCATATATTGACATGCAATTCCTTTTAAGTGTGTGCAAGAAAAAAGATTGTATTAATATTGTAAATACTAAATAATGTATTCTAAAAAACTCTCATTTTCACATATTGTGAAGGGTTATTCGATTTGTCCAACGAATCAAACCAAACAACTATGGCATTGATCCACTCCGTAGATTTAGTTATGTTTGATTTGCCTCTACAATGGTGGGCTGACAAGGTTTTTCATCAAACTTATAATGAGGTGCTTCTTAAATGTTCATCCCACCACCTGTACTATCTTGTTTGTACGAGTACTGATTTTTTCAAATTTTATAAATAGTAATGTACTCGACTCTCTTCGGATTGTTATTAGGTTTAATTGGTAATTCGAAATACTCTCATACCTTACTACATTTCGATCGAGCCTTGTTGGAGACACCTGATGATTGAATTGATAGGCCAGTGGTAGTGCCAACATCTCTACTAGTCTCAAGTGCAGAATCATGCTCTTCGGATAGATCGTGATCAGATTCTGAAATTTTGTCAAAATTCTCATAAAGAGGGGGAAAATGATCGAGTTCTGGAGCGTAATCCAGATCCGCATTCTGTTGGCGACTTGAGGAAGAAATAGCTACGAATCGACGTTAGAAAGCCATTAAAATGCTGAATGTATTTACAGAATTTTTGAAAAGAGTGGTATAGTCTAAAATTTGATGAAATTGAAGGAATTACACATGTAAGTCCTGCTATTTATATAAGACTCTACATAACTTAAAAGTTTTAAAATGACCTTAATGTGGTCATTTGATCGTATAATATATATTTTTTTAAAATTAAATTAGCAGATGGCACTAGCACCTAGGGCCGCTACCAGGTGCCAAATTAATGGGGGCAGTGGGACAACGGTAGTAGCCATGTGTGTCGTCACAAACACTGCTTTCCAAAAATTTTTTATTTTTTCTTTAAAATTACTGAATCTGTTCAGTTTCGGACCGATTCCTTGGTTTTGGAGGAGCAAAACCACGCCAAACCGAATCTGCTCCTCGGAACCGATTAGAATTGGTCCAGTTTAACTAGTTCTAGTCTTAATTGGTTCTTACTGGATCAGTTTTGGACCGTTTCTGTGTAGAATCGGTTCAGTAAGCAACCCTACCAGGTGAATTACAAGGGACGACACCCAATTAGATGAAAGCTCAAAGGAAGAACCTGATCATGACTATATTTGATTACTTCCCATGGAACTCTACCTCTTCGAGCGATTTCTTCGCTATGCAAGTACGCATCTTTCTTCTCCCTCTGCCCAACATTACCTTTTCTACATAGGACCTTCCAGGCGAGACCGCAACAGGCAATCAATTGATCGTCATGCCCACTTATGTCAGCGAATTTTTCTCCATTGGATTCTTGTCGACACGCCAATGCTTTTTGGCTGGTAGACTTCTTGAACCGCACCTCTCTAATTGTGGGGGTGACAGTAACGAGCTTTGTTGACGACGCCTACCAACTAGCCAGCCAGATCACCCTTCTGCTCATTCTCGAAGATGTCGGGACTGTTACTTGAATGGTGAACTTCGTCATGATTGACGTTACCAGTGAGTATAATCCCATCTTTGGCAGACCGACCGTTGCATCTTTCCACATGGTTGCGTTCACATTATACTCTTGCTTGATGATTCCCACTCCAAGAGGCATTTTCAACATTCGAGCGAAGTTTGCCTAGGTGAAAAGATGCTTGGTTGTTGCAGTAGCCAAGTTCTTTAAAGAGAGTGAAAAATCTCAGATAGTGCCTATCAAAAAACCGGTTAGAGAAGGGGTAAAAAATTTGAATGATAGTGAAAAAGAGGCGCTTGTAGCTCTCATCTCCTGTTATAGAGATGTGTTTGCTTGGAACTCTCCTGACACGAAGGGCATAAGTAGAGAGTTGAACACTAAATTTCTAGGAAGGGCATAAACATGTTAGATAGAAGAATAGGTGCTTTGGTGGTGAAAGTAGAAAGCAATTAAAGAAGTCGAAAAGCTCACCTCAGCCGGTTTCATTTGCGAAGTCCAATTTCTTAAATTGCTCGCGAATGAAGTCATAGTCAGGAAGGCGAATAACAAATGACAAATGTATGTGCTCTTCACTGACTTAAGTAAAGCTTGTCCGAAAGATCCTTTGTTGAAAATCGACTAATTGGTGGACTCCACAGACGACTGTTCGACCTCAGCTTCCTTGTTGCCTTCTCCAGTTATCACCAAATCCTCATGGCCCTAGAAAATGAGCAGACAACATTCATCACAAACCAATGGATTTTCTGCTACAAACATGGTGACGCCCTTTGGAAAGAAGAATGCCAGTGCTAACTATCAAAGGATAGCGGACAAAGCCTTTTGCTATTAACACGGATGGAACTTGGAGGTCTACATTGATGACATATTAGTGAAAAGCATCACTTTCGATAAGCACCTCAAAGACCTCAAAGAGACATTCTAGACTTTCGGATGAACAACATGAAGTTGAACCTCAAAAGTGTCGATTCGCACTGCTCTCAAGAAATTCTTGGGATTTATCGTGTCTGTTCAATGAATTGAGCCGAACTCTGTTAAGATCAAAGCCATCCTAGACATGCCATCACCGTGAACTACCGTGCAGAAGCTTGTTGGGCAGATACCAATGCTCAACGGGTTCATCACCAGATCAGGACAAAAGTGCCAACCGTTCTTCAAGACCATCCGGAAAGGTGAACCGAATTGAAATGAAGCATGTGAACAAGCCTTGATTGACCTGAAGACATACCTCCCTTCACTGCTTGTGTTTTTCGCCCTAATTGAAGGTGAAGTTCTTTATTTTTACCTTTCTACTTTTGATATTGTTGTCTCTATTGTCCTCCTTTGTGAAGATGGTGGCTTCATACTTGCTGGCTTACTACGCCAGCCACAAGCTCCTAGGAGCCAAGAGTTGACGAACCTATCTCTGAAGAAGTTGCTTCATACCCCTGAAGTGTCTGGATAGTTGCAGAAATGGTTGTCGAATTGTTTGAGTTTGACATATGCTTCGCTTCTCTAACAACCGTAAAAGCTCAGGGGATTGCCAACTTTGTCGATGGCGCTTCAGAGAAAGAATCCAAAGGAATTGACATCATTTTCATCAATCCAAGGGAATTTGGCTCCACAAAGCTATTCAACTCGATTTCCCGGCCATAAATAGCTAAGCTGAATACGAGGCACTTATCGTCGGCCTACCTTTCGCCTATGGCTTAGGCACCGAATACTTCAAGATCTTTAGCGACTCAAAGTTGGTTGTCTGCTAAACTACATGTGAATATCAAACAAACAAAATGCTGAAGAAGTATTTGAACAAAGCCAAGGCCACCCTTTTATGCTTCACGAAGTATGACATCATCCACGTTCCCATGATGCGAAATGAAACAACCAATAGGCTGGCGAAAATGGGTCGTGCTGATATGGAAGACGAATTGCATTTGCCAATTCTTTGCCACGATGAACCTAGCGTGCTGAGCATCTAATCCAACAGTTGCTAGTGGATTCAAGAAATTACTAAGATTTAGTAGAGGAATTGCTCTCATGCTTTTCGCGACCCTTGGTGAAATGCATAGGGCCGTATGAAGTGAAGCGTGTCCTTGAAGTCCACTACGCGAATATGGAACACATGTAGGAGGGAGAAGCCTAGCCTTTTATTGGCTTGTACTGCGCAACGATGTAGTCGAATATGTCAAAAGATGCTCTCAGTGTCAATTATATGGCAACATTCCCAGGCAACCGGCAGGCGAGTTGCTGCCTATCTAGGTTTCCTGGCCATTCTCCACTTGGGGATTGGATTTTCCTAGTCCTTTTCCCAGAGCAGCCCAGAACCAAAGTTTTCTCCTCATTGGAACTGATTAGTTCACCAAGAGGATTGAGGCAGCTCCCACAACTCATCCTAATGGTGTCCATGTGAAGAAATTCATCTAGACACAAATTATTGGTAGGTTTGGCATCCCATGAACCTCATATGTGATAACGAACTGCTTCACTAGCAGGTAGGTAACTGAACTTTATACAACTCACAAAATTCGACAATAGTCACCTCAGTTCGGTATCCTCGAACGTTCGAGCAAAAGCATCAAATAAAAGGTTCATGACTGCCCTGAAAAAGAAAATCAAAGGTGCAGGCGGAAAGTGGATTTCTGAATTACCTTCCATAATCTGGAGCCTCAACGCAACACCTTCAATGGCATTAGGCAAAACGCCTTACTCTTTGATTTTTGGCGAGGAAGCAATCATACCTATCGAACTAGAGGCATACTCTCTAATATTCGAATTGATAGCCTTCTACCAACCAGAAGACTTCGATGCATGGAGAGACAAAACAACGTCCAAAGAAAGTTAAACCTGGACATAGTCGAAGGTGTCGAAGAGGTCACAACCACCAAATAAGCCAAATACAAGGAAAGGATTCGAAAACTCTACAATCAGCACGTTCGACCACAAAGACTTTATTATGGTGATCTTGTCCTCATGCTCTGTAATACAGCAGGGAGAGACATGATGTCCGGCAAGTTAGAGCCAAACTAGGCGTGAAGTCATCAGATAAAGATGACGTCCAACTACCGCGAACTTGGAGTGGTAATTAACTCAAACACTTCTATGCCTAACAGGTATGAATCACTCCTACTGAGGACTTGTACAAGTTTTATGACATCAATAAAGTCACGTCTTCATTCATCCAATTACTTTTACCTGTTTGGAGAGCATTGCAAAGACTAATAGAGCTTAAGGCTTCAATCAACGAACCATTGGACTTGACTCAAATTCTCGAACTGGACATGGCTTGGCATGTATTTGCCTTTGTCCCCTGAGAACTTGTCTTGACGCCCCAACTTCTCGAACGGAACATGGACCGGCATGTCTTGGGCTCATGTTCCCAATGAACTGGTCACCTACAGAGGCTCGGCACGTCTTCTCAAAAGGAACATGGACTAGCATGTCTTCACCTCGTGTTCCCAGGGAACTAGTCCGATTGTCTTTAAGCTCCACGGCATCCTTGGCCACAACACACGAAAGTTTCTGTATTACCACTTCAGTTCCCAAGGGTCGCTTATATTCACACTCCTCGATTAAAAATGGCGCATTGGTTTGTCTTGGCTTGTAAGTCTCTATGGTCGTTCTGATACATTCGGATTGCAAACACAGACACCCATGAGAGTAATTTTCCAAGGAACCAAACCGGGTTATCTGTCTATTAGTCATGAAAATTCTCTAAACTTAATTCGGCTACTAGGAGTCTCTTACATACCTTATTGGTCGAACTCTTGGACTTAAAAATTTTCATGTGCCCTCTATCTACAACAATCCTTTTCGTGTTCCATCTAAGATATGAACGACGAATACGACGCACTAGTTCTCCCTTGTAGCTAAGCCTCTACAGTTGCTCTAGCACAGGATTGTAAGCTCAAATGCCTACGAGCATAGAACTGCCAAGACACTAAACCACCTATCGTTTGCCAGACATTTGGCTACTAGGAGTATCCTACATACCTTATTGATCAAATTTCGGGACTTAGAAATTCTCATGTGTTTCATACGCCCTGGAGCTCACGCTTGAAAAGTAGCAAGGGCAAATTATTTGCTTGGAATTATTTAAGTCTATTCGGTTCACAGTTACATACAATGTTAGCAGAACACACGGATTGAGACAATTTTAGAAAACATATTCTTTCACTACTGTTCGAAGAATTACGTTTGTGCTTTTTTGTCTAGTTACGAAAAAGAAATAAAAAGATACATTTATATATCAAACTCGCTCATTTCATTCTCTTCGTCTTCTTTATTCTTCTAAGCGAGATGAGCTTGTAGTTCAGCTGCGAGCTGTCATCATCTTCTTCGACTCCACCTCCTAGCTTGGAGATCTCGCTGGTCCAGCCCTCCAGAGCTTAGTTTCTCCATCCAAGAAGCCGTCGAACTACTCTCGGAGCTTTTCTTCAGTGGTGTGTTGAAGCAGTGGATACTGAATGTTGTTTGTTCTTCTCGTTAGGCGTGCTCAAAGCTTAATCAATAGAGACCTTCTCCACCTTCTTTTGGGTCATCTGGTCACCCCAATGGAGCATGGAGCCAAAGTAGTTCCACCTTAAGGTGACAAACTCCTCCACGGTGTATTCGATCTCTGTACTCCACCTAAAGTTGTCTGTCACCGGCTAGTTGCTTGACGCCCAGCGTGAATACGGAGTTTGACATTTTCATTCAACTCCTCGAGCTCTCGACGACATTTAGCCAGGGTGTCCTCTTGCTTCATCGAGTTCATATTCGGAGCGGAAACCAAGTGTTTAAGCCGATTGATGTGCATGTGAGAGCAGTCATAATGGTCATTGACTTCCTTCGCCATGTCGAAGGTAGGCAAAAAATGGCGATAAGCCTGCAGATAATTCGTCTATCAATAAACAAGTCCGTACAAAAGAACTTAGTGAAATTTTTTATACTTGCTGCACCTGCAGTACTGCCACCTGAATAGGGACCTCACTATGATCTCTGAGGCTTCTTTGACTTCTGCCACACCTACCATTGGAGGAGGGCGAACGACCTCCCATACACACGGCTCCTTCGGTTCGCCCTGCCACCGTTGAAGTTTGGCATCATGGCTCGGGACTCCCTTTTCTTCCGCGACACCGTCACCCATGGCCGAAGAGCTGATTCTTTGGTGAATAGGAGGATAAGCTGGTGCTTCTTCGGCGACTCTTACCTTCAGTGGCACCGACATCGGTTGCTCTTCCAGGGCACTGTCACCCCGCAAACCAAGAGCTACCTCTTTGATGAACGGGGGAGGAGCAGCAAGGCCCGATGACCTTTGACCTCTTTGTCAGGTTTCCCTTTCAGTGTTGCACCCTCCTTTTTGCCAAGATCCTCTCTCTATACCACTGGGGAAAAGCAATGAGGCCCCTGCAAAAATAAAGGTCGTGCTCACGCAAGTAAATAGTCGAAGGAGACGGAAGCATACAGATAAAAAGCGTACCTTTTAGCCTCATAATTTGTTTGCCTTAGCGTACCAGGTACACCTCGACACTTCTCTTCGTCCGTAGGGACAAGATGGAGTAGTCCTCATGACTACCCTCCAACTACCAGCCTTCCCACCGAAATACAATAACTAAAGCATTGTGCACCAGCTTGAGGCCATTATGACGCCAGTTACATTAATTGACATGCCAATATGACAGGTCGCGACCCCTCGACTCTTGTAAGGCTAAGGCATGAAGAAGAAGGACCTTTCCTCAGCGGCGCGAAGGACGACGTGCACCATCTCGGCAATCTAGTCGGTGAACTACGCTAGTTTGTCCCACTCAACTTGCACGACCTCGAGTTATTATTCGAAGACGTGTATCGCCATCGTTGTCACCTCCAAACAAGCCTGGACTTTGGGAAGCTCCTTAGAATCCTTCTTCGCCAGAGCCAATTCGGCTTCCAGTGCCAATATCCTCTTCAACTTGTTCGGGTCATGCCAACAGAAGAGGAAAAGCAGCTTCTGGACCCAGCCACTCAACCGCATCGCTTAGACAGGCACTTCAGCAGCCCCATCTTGTTTGATTGGCGCTCGAATTACCCCATTCCCATGATGTTTTGGCGGGGTCTGCGAATGGACTGAGCCTCCCTCCCTTTTGCCTCCAAAAGACGTATCGATGTGGACGGATCTCCAGCTTTGGGAACCTACGGTGGCGGTAGTGGTAGTGGAAGTCGTTGTTGCACCATAGGAGGAGCGGCGAGTCTCTTTTTAGTCGAAGGCGTCGGCCTGGCCTCCCAAATCCACCCTTCGGCCTCATGCTATTTCCGATTAGTGATGTTCGATGACCTTATTGAATCAGTAGGTGAAGGCTCCTCCTTCTGAGCCCTAGAGGGATCTCCTCTTTGCAAACCTAGATTCCTATCATCATTGGTACACACAACGATGGGAGTTTTTGCTAAGGGGCCATCTCTTTTAAGGGCAAGGTTTGGAGAAGAAGTTGTGATGCTCCCACCTCCCAAGGCGTAGTTGCCAGCCAGCTAGTCTATGGACAACAAATGTCCTATGCTGACGCCTCGGTGGGGAGCAAACTGTTAAGGAAAAGATTTGCCATGTCAGCAAACCTGCCGCGTGACAGATTTTTTGCTAATTCACTAACTAGTCTCCTGAATTGTATTCCCAAATGAATTCAAAGACCTTGCTCGATTTATGCCTCTCAGCTAAATAGCTCGGCATAGTGTCAGGCAAAGAGATTCTTAACCTGCGGCACTTGTCTCATCATGGGTTTTCCCCTATTATATGGCACCTAGCCTAGGGACAAAGCGGAAGCATCCTTTATTAAAGCTCGATATGACAAGCGTCATGCACATGCCTATTGTTGCTTATGCCATCTAGCTATTCAGCCATTAATGAAGGCCACCTGACCTCACTTATGGCTTCTCATCATAAATATCTACATTTATGATGAGAAGATGACTGAAAGAATAGTTCCTGAATTGTACTTAATGCAATATTCAATTGCTCAAAGGAAGCTGCTGGCTAGCACTATTTGTTCGCTCTTCGACTTCAGGCACCTATTTGGCTAGCTCTTCCCGATAGAGCTTCCCCTTGGACAAAACGTAACTTGCCTTTCCACCTTTCCTCCTTCTAGAGGAGGCCTCAATTGGAACTCTCTTTTGTTTCAACTTGAATTCTTGTCTAATTCTAAATCTCTTTTCCAATTCCTTTTCTTCATTTTGTTATCTTAGTTTGGAATTTTTTCCAAACATAAGGTTTGTTTTCCGATGAGAAACATACCTTAAACCTGGTGTTTTGACTAACATTGGCCAAAGCTGGGGTTTAGTTTCTTATAAGAAGCAAACAATCCAAAGGAAACATCATCCAAAACAAAGTTATTTGGGAAACCCCAGTCTAAGGGAAACATCGTCCAAAACAAAGTATTCTGGCAAATCCCTTTCGAAAGAAGTGGCTTTGTAAGAGTGACACCTATCTTCGTGAAGGATGTCCTTAGATTTCAAGGAATTGATAATTTTTCTATTTATTTATAAGATATTTCCTCAAGTTGAATGGAATGTGTGATTCTAGAAAGTAATAAATCTAGATGGTTAAGGGGTGACCAATAAATTGCTTTGGTGTAGGGGCTATATCAGCCCACAGCCGAATTATCAAGGGTGCCTACGTGGGACAATGATGTGTGAGGGCATTCTTATGAGTTCACATGGAAATTTTGTTCTCTTCTCCAACTCTAAAAGGGATAGTGATATGAGTTAGATGTAGTGGTTGTGTTCCTTTGGGAAAACTTTGCCGAAGTGAGTCAGAGGTCCACTATGAGGAGCATCAAATGAACTTCACTGGGAGGTTAAGTTCAATGATGTTGATCTGAAGCAAAGATTATTCAGTCTTCGATTCCTATCGTCATTGTCATCAAAGAAGTAGCAGAAGAATAGAAAAAGGGCTATGTTTTTGTCTAAATAGGTTGAGACAAAAACCCTTGTAACTTTTCTGGGAGTGGCCGTAGTGATCTACCCTATCTGAATCCTACACAACTAGTTGTCTAGATTGTGTCAATCATGAGTTATTCGACTTAACATAAAATCCTTATAATTGTCTATTTTGGTAGTGAGTACATCTTCTAGAAGAATGTTTTCCACAATTTTACTCTTCTATGTTGTAAACAAAGTTTGTAATTGAATTGCCTTGAGATTCTCGAGAATGGTGTTTCCTTATCTTTGTTGAACGCAGGTTTTGAGGCTGAACACTATGGCATCTATCTTCAACTGCTCAACACACTTATGTGCTCAAACAAGCATTATAGATCATGTTGTGCTTAATTTAAAAAAACTATCCTTAACTTCCTGGACTTGGCTATAAATGTCCATATTCTCTGCCCATATTTTTATTTTTCTGGGCGTGCCATTCCTATAATGGTAAGAGTGGTTCAGAATTTGTGAATAGCTGATCAACAATTATTTTCCATTTCCTTATACATGGCGTTAATGATTTCTTCGGTCTTTATTTATGTTGTCAAAGTGTAGCATGCTTATATGATATGAGAGATGTAACGTTTGTTTTGTTATTGTGAATATCCTGAAGGATAAACATTGTTTTCATTACAATTGTAGATATTGCGAGCGTTGCTCAGTATATTCTTGTTGTAGAGAAAGAAACAGGTGTGTATCTATTTGACAAATCCATGGTTTTGTTTTTCCATATATCATCTGCCACTATGATGTGATTTATGTTTCATAACACTGCAGTTTTTCAGCGCCTTGCAAATGATAACTTCTGTACAACAAATTGTTGCATAGTCATCACTGTGAGCGTGTATATATATATATGAGAAATTTATCTGATAGTACATAATTCTGGCCTTTATTGTAATTTCTCTTTTTAATTATGTAGGGAAGAGGATATCCAGATGTTCCTACGAGAAGGTGAGCATGAGGTCTTTTTTTTCTATTTCTTGTAGAGTTTCTTTGTCTGCCTATTACCAAGCATTCTTTTTCCCGTTCCAGATTTTTGCAGCATCTAGTCAGCCAACTGCATCTGCCAGTCTACTGTTTAGTAGATTTTGATCCTTATGGTTTTGATATTTTGGCAACTTACAGATTTGGTTCAACGGTAATATTACATGTCTGCATCATGTAGAGTCTGCTAAGCACTTATTTGTTAATATTAGATGCATTTTTTCCAGCATGGAGCACCAATGATCCTATGCTTTATTAACAAAAGTCGGATGACATTTTCTATATTCTTTCATAGAATATGGCTTACGATGCAAAGTTGTTGCGCGTCCCAGAGATATGCTGGCTAGGAGTATTTCCTTCTGATTTTGATGAATTCCATCTTCCAGGTGGATGCCTCTTCAGCCTGACATCTGAAGGTAGAATGCTTGTTCTATTCCTGTAACACTGGAGGGGTGTCATTCTTCATAGTTTTCATCTAGTGCATAATTATGGATTGTCTATTACATTTTAAATTCATTTTAGATAAGAGGAGAGTTGAAGCAATGTTGTCTAGATGCTATTTACACCAGGAAGCACCACGATGGAGGTTGGCGTCACCATTTTACCAGATTTTTATTCCATTTTGCTATGATAGTTATTTGCCACAAATCTTTCTTCTTTATGATGCATTCAAATCCACCTCATTATCAATTGCAGTTCTGCTCTCTATGTTTTTTTTGTTCTCTCGTTGAGTTGAACTGTATGTCTCACTGTCTTGTTTCGTAATGTTCTTCCTTTACATGATGTAATATTTTCTCTTATGGCAGGTTGGAACTGGAAATCATGCTTCAAAAGGGTGTGAAATTTGAAATCGAAGCTCTTTCAGCTCCTTCAACATCATTCCTTTCAGAGCATTATATCCCCCGTAAGATTCAAAATGGTCATTTTTGTTCATAACAAACTGTTATGAATGAATAGGATCTTTTCATTATCACATTAGGTTCGTTCAATTTACTGGCAACAAAAAATATTCACTGTAGTATGACAGTGGTTTTAATGTTAGAGTACTGTATCTTTAACATTCAAAATGGCCATTTTGTTCATGATAAATTGTTTTGAATAATAGGATCTTTTCATTATCATCACGTTAGCTTTATTCAATTTATTGACAAGAAAAAAATGTTCGCATTAGTACGATGTTGCTTCTTTTTTTCCTCAAGGTTGCAATCGATACTTCAAACTGGTAGACGAACACCGTCCTAACAAACCCCCAGAAGGCGCAGTGTGCTTCTACCTGGCCCAAGTGGAATATGGGATGTGCTCCCTCCGCAGTCGGAGTTCAGGGAGATTCTTAACGCATACCAGATCATTCTGGCACTTGTCCCCAATACCGTCGCCTACATCTACTCTTTCCTCATGCTCCTGAAGGCTCAGAAAATTCCATGGAGCATGACCTTATTCAGGGGTTTGTTCAGCTGGATGGGGATTCTAGGATACAAGGGGTGCCTGCCTTATGGTCCAAGTCGAAGATTGCGATGTTTTCTGAAGCAAGTAGTTCCCACTCAAGCTGTACGGACTACTATTTTTTTGTAATAGGTGATTTAGGGATCCCCAAGAAGCCATGATTGTGCCCGCCAGAGAAACTTTTGATACTCTCAGAAAGTTCAATCTCAAGCTGAACCCCACCAAATGTACTTTTGGTGCAGTCTCAAGGAAGTTCTTGGGCTACTTAATATCGGTCAGGAGAATAGAGGTCAATCCAAATAAAATCTCAGCAGTCCTCAGCATGCCTTCTCCCTGATCGTTAAAGGAGATTCAGAAGCTCACCGGCTGTATCAATAGCCTGGGGAGATTCATTTCCAAGGCTGGTGATAGGTGTTTGCCGTTCTTCCGGTGTCTTCGCAAGGGCAAAAAAGGTCAATGGACCGATGAATGTGAAACTATCTTCACAAAGCTGAAGATATACCTTACAACTGCACCAATGCTTGTAGCACCAAAAACAGGGGAGGTTTTGTCTCTTTACCTAGGGGCTTCGGATGCAGCGGTCTCGGCTGTCCTTGTGAACGATGATAAGGGGATCCACCGCCCTATCTTTTATATCAGCCATATACTTCTTCATGCAGATACCCGATACCCCGTGCTAGAGAAGCTCGCTCTTGCTCTCTTGATGGCCGCAAGGAAGTTGCGCTTATACTTCCAGTCGCATACCATCCAGGTGGTTACTGACCAGCCTCTCCTGAAGGTATTATTACACACCCCCGAGGTTTCGGGAAGGCTCCTCAAATGGTCCATTGAACTTGGCAAATTTGACATCAAATACATCCCGCAGATAGCAATCAAAGCCCAGGAGCTGGCCGACTTTGTTGCCGAATTTTTCACTTCAGAGTCATCACCCGCTAAAAGCAAGGTCGTTCCATGATCTCTTCATGTTGATGGTGCTTCTGGATGTCAATCTCGGGGAGCTGGAATTCTTCTCACCAGCCCCATGGGAGTCGTCTTACATCAAGCAGTAACCTTTCAGTTCAAGGTTACCAATAATCAAGCAGAATATGAAGCTCTCATCGCAAGACTAGAGTTCGCCCTTGGGATGTCGATAAAGCACATACAGGTGTTCAGTGACTCTCAACTAGTTGTCAATCAAGTCAATCGCACCTACAAAATGAAGGACGAGGTTTTGGAGAAGTACCTGGAGAAAGCTCAATCCTTAATCTCCCAATTCGACGATTTTTCCCTGACACATATACCTCGAGAGGAGAATTAAGTGGCAGACCATCTAGTAAAAGGGGGGCTCCCCGACTTTCATCAACATCAACTATCCGAGAAGCCCAGCTACGAGTGCGCGAAAATCCATCACTCTGAAAAGCACCCTGCTGGATGGATAAAACTATTAACCACCTAAAAAATGGGGGTCTGCCTAGATCTAGTCAAAAGGCCAAAAGACTGAGGCTCGAGCATGCCAAATATGTCCTTATTGGCGATGAACTGTACAGAAGATCTTATGCCAGGCCACTCGCAAAATGGTTGAGACCTGAGGAAGCCCAAGAAGTAATGGAGGCTGTTCATAAAGGGGGAATGTGGAACCCACGCTCGCGGCCGAAGCCTAGTCATGCGAATCTTGCGCCAGGGTTTCTTTTGGCTAAACATTCACAAGGACGCTCAAACATTCGTAGAGAAGTGCCCTCAGTGCCAATACTACGCTGACATGCGGAGACAACCTGCCGGTTACCTTAAGCCTATCAACTCATCTTGGTCGTTTGTCGTCTGGGAGCTCGACTTTCTAGGGATGATGCCTATGGCCATCCGTAGCTACAAATGGCTGTTGGTCACTGTTGATTAAATCACAAAGTTGATAGAAGCAAAGCCTCTTTCTCAACTATTAACACGTGGTTCCAGCATTGCATCACAGCCATACATGTGACTCCCAAGTGGTACTAATTTCTTATTAAATGTTTTTATTCTCGCAGGTCTCATACCTCAGTCAAACCTCGGCCACGCGGGTTCGGTCAAACATCGTCCACGATGATCCAGGATCACCCCTGGCAACATCGATGACGATATTCCTTAGTTGCACCTGTCGCAGTCAAGCATGATCTGACCGCGTCGTTTCCAGTACAGAACGCTTTTTCCAGACACGCAAATCAAAGGCTCGCGTGCTGCAGTCCTCACAGATCCCTAGAAGTAGTACTAAGATCAAAAGTCTAGCTCTCTTTTTGCTGCTACTGGTTCCCCCACTGGCCGACAACGGCATGGGTTCAGCGTTTGTTTATTCCTTTCCCTCCCGGAAAAACAGGATGGAGTTGCGTTGCCCGTTGCCTATAAAAACCCTTGAACATGCTTCAAGGAAAAAGGATAGAAAGAAGATAGCGAGCAATTCAGGCAAAATCAGGAAGAGCAGAATCCCTCTTCTATCACCTTTGTAAATAAGAGTTTGAGACAAAAGAAAGCTCTCTCTCTCTCTCTTTTTCTCTCTCCCTCTTTTGTTAGCTCATTGTTCTGGTCTTTTCAACAACCCTCTTCCTTTCTCTAGTGAAACCAATTCTCACTGACCGCTCGGTGGACGTAGGGGATTTTCTCCCTGAACTACCTTAAACCTCTATGTGCTATTCTGGATGCTTTTCTCATTTAAGCCTTAATCAACAGGCTTAACCCACTGCGCGCGGCCGTCTCTCGGGACTTTCTTTTTCTCTGTGTTTCTTGGGATCACCTACATCCTATGTTAACATTTTCTGGTGCTTTCATTGAGACTTCGGAAAGATGGTAGCTAGGACGCGCAGAACCAACTCTGCAGCCCGTAGCACGCACGCAGGTGAACCATCTGTTAGGGCGCCAGGTGATGAGGCTTCTGCTTCAATGTCCCGGCGTCGCGCCGGATCTACTTCTTCCTCCAGAGGTACCCGTATTTCATAGTTGCAGGGGATGCTGGCCAACCTCACCAACCTAGTTACTGGCCTCACAACCCAACAGGCTGTAATCCTCAGGCAAACTCAACCAGTTTTCGCCATCGTCTTGCCTCTTGCACCTCTCCCACCGGTTGCGGCGGCTCGTGAACCTCTCCTGCCTTTTGCAGTGGCTCATGAGCCTTTTCCGCAGGTCGTGGTGGCGCCTCCACCTCTCCCGTCGATTGCGGCGGCTCCTGCTCCTCTTCCGCCGATCGCGGGGGCGCCTCCACCTTTCCCGCCGGTTGGGCGGCTCCAGCCCCCTTTTTGCCTGTCACAACATCTTTCGTTCAATTGTCTGGCTCTTCTCGGCTGATTCCTGCTCAAGAGGTCCCCCAAAATCCTTTTCCACAATGTCCACTACCTCAACCTGCCTTTCTTCCTCCAGCTTTCCCTCCTTTCCTCGCTGGGCGCAATCTACCCTTTACCGGGATTCAGGCCCCCCCATATGGACCTGACCCTTTCTTTGGGCCCGCTGGATGGCAACGCTCCTTTCTCCGATGCCATCCGACAGGCATCAGTCCCGGAAGACTTCAGGTCACCCCGACTTGAGGCCAATGAAGCGGGCGATCAGCTCCCACTTCAAGTGTTCGTAAGAACAAATGTGACCCCTGGGCAACTTCACGAACCAACTGAAAGTCGCTCCCTTCATAGTATTGGCCAAGAGGTGGCACTTGGTGGCCTCGTCGGGCTGACGATAGCGAACAGCGGCCTCGAGTCCCTGAATATGGTGCTCGCAAATATCAAACAAGGCGAGAAGGAAAGTGTGCGAGACTACACCAACCACTTCTTCGCCGCGGCAGCAGAAGCAGAAGATGTTGACCCTACCGTGGCTATGCACAACTATCGGAGGGGCCTTAAGAGCGGCGACTTGTCCAAATCCCTCCAACTAATTAAACCTCGAAGCTATCCAGAGCTGGTTGCCAGGACCAGCCACTTCGTACTGCTAGAGGACACTGAAGCTTCTCCTCCTGACGTCTCCGGAGTCAAGAAGGAAAGGAAGAGGAAACATCGGGGCGACGAGACACCATCTACGGTGATTCGTAAAGGAAAGAATCATGGCAGGAACAAAAGGAGGCCGCAGCAGGCCCGCGAGCAAAAACATCACTTTTCCCGGCCGCTAACTGAAGTATATGCGGCGGCCGTGAAATAAGGTTGGATTCGTCCTGCAGGGCCCAAGCCAGCACCACCGGCCGGAGTGGATCTGAAAAAATTACTGTGAGTTCCATGGGAACTACGGGCACAAGCTTCACAAGTGCCACGTACTAATAGCCTTGCTAGACAAGCTGACGGGCCAGGGCAAACTTGAAAAATTCATGTTAATGGCCCCAACATTCAATGCAGTGCAGAAGGGCAAGGCCCCAGCAGACACGGAGGCTCCGGCCTAGGATCTGCAGCCGACAAGCTCTAGCCGGCCGACGCGGTCCTATCCCCCAGCGGCAAGGACGATCAACACCATCTTCAGCGTTGACCCTACCGCTGCGCACCGAGGTGGTCGAAGTGGACGGCATCTCTCATCAACCCTCTTCTTCCATCCCACTCATTTTCTGTCATGAAGGTCTCCCCCGCATGGGCAACCCTCACAACGACCCAATAGTGCTCATTGCCCGTGTCGCCGACTTCAACGTTCGGCGAGTACTCCTCGACTCAAGAAGCGCGGCCGATATCTTATTTAAATCTGCCTTTCTCCAGATGGGCCTCAAGTAAACGAACCTTCTCCATGCAGCAACCACCTTACTGTGTTTCTCTGGGGAGAGGGTTCAGCCGCTAGGATTCATCTCCCTGCTAGTCTCTTTCTGTGACGACAACGGCCACGTCATGAGCATGGTGCACTTCGCAGTCATCAGAGCCAGATCAGGCTACAACGCTATCTTAGGGAGGACCACTCTCAACTCCTTCGGGATGGTGATCTCTACACCCCATCTCTGCGCAAAGTTCCCTACCTCTAGCAGCGTTGTCACCATCAAAGGAGACCTCCGGCAGGCCACCCGATGTTTCCAAATCGCAGCACAGCTGATTGTCAACCATCTGGACACAAGGGAGTCTCAGCCTCTCATGTCACAAGAAGGGGTTATCAATGTATTAGTGGGGGGAGAAGGATCTTCGAAAATTGTAAACATATCTTCCTCCATGAATGCAAACCAGCAAGCTGGTGTCACTGTTTTGCTATGTAGATGTCTTTGCTTGGTCCCCCAAAGATATCTCGGGAGTTGACAGGGCTATCTGTAAACATCACTTAAGCATATCTACTAACGTCATTCCCGCAAAGCAGAAGAAACGGGTCATGGCAGGAGAAAGGCAGAATGTTGTCGAAGAAGAAGTAAATAAACTCCTAAAAGCAGTCTACATCAGGGAAGTCCAATACCCACAGTAGCTTACCAATGTTGTCATGGTAAAGAAAGCCAGCGGAAAGTGGAGGATGTGTATAGACTTCCGGGCGCTCAACCAAGCATGTCCTAAAGACACCCTTCCTCTTTCCCGCATCGATATGATGGTGGATCGCACAACCGGATACAGTGTGATGAGTTTCTTAGATGCTTTCTCAGGGTATCACCAAATTCGGATGGCCAAGGAAGATGCAGAAAAAACTGCCTTCATCACCGACTTTGAGAAGTCATGACTGGACATATCCAAGATGAAGTGCCTTGGTGTATGCTCTTCGCAGATGATATTGTCCTTATTGAGAAAACTAAAGAGGGAGCTAAAGCGAAACTAGAGCTTTGGAGGAATGCTCTAGAATCTAAAGATTTGCATCTCAGTAGATCAAAAACTGAATATATGGAGTGCACATTTAGTCAAGAAAGAAATACTTATATTGGAGATGTGACAATTGGTGATCAAATTATCAAGAAGAGTGAGCGCTTTAGATACCTTGGATCAATTATACAAAATGATGGCGAAATAGATAATGACGTTATTAGCAGGATTCAAGCAGGCTGGGTAAAATGGAGAAATGCTTCTGGTGTGTTATGCGATAGAAAAATCTCATCCAAAATTAAGGGTAAATTTTATAAAACTGTAGTAAGACCAGCGATGATATATGGTGCTGAATGCTGGCCTGCAAAGAAGAAACATACAAATAAAATAAATATTGCAGAAATGAGAATGTTAAGATGGATGTGTGGATATACACGAAAAGATAGAATGAGAAATGAGTATATCCGAAAGAAAGTTGGTGTTGCACCAATTGAGGATAAACTTAGAGAAAGTCGGCTTCGATGGTTTGGACATCTAAATCGTAGGCCAATTGAAGCTCCAGTTAGAAAAATTGAGTTATTGGATTTTGCCCATGTACAAAGAGGAAGAGGGAGACCAAAGAAGACATGGCAAGAAACTATAAGGAGTGATCTTAGTTACTTAAACTTAGATAAGAATTTGGTAACTGATAGAGCGCAATGGAAACAAATGATTCATGTAGCCGACCCCACCTAGTGGGATTAAGGCTTGGTTGTTGTTGTATCACCGACTTTGACACTTATTGTTACAATGTCATGTCCTTCGGTCTCAAAAATGCTGGCGCCACATACTAGCGCATGATCGACGCCGTGTTCACAGGCCAAAGGTGGAGAAACCTCGAAGCATACGTTGACGACATTCTGGTCAAGAGTCAGAGCATGGAGGAGCATTTTGCAGACCTCAGAGAAACTTTTGATACACTCAGAAAGTTCAATCTCAAGCTGAACCCCACCAAATGTACTTTTGGTGCAGTCTGAGGGAAGTTCTTGGGCTACTTAATATCGGTCAGGGGAATAGAGGTCAATCCAAATAAAATCTTAGCAGTCCTCAGCATGCCTTCTCCCCGATCGTTAAAGGAGATTCAGAAGCTCATCGGCTGTATCAATAGCCTGGGGAGATTCATTTCCAAGGCTGGTGATAGGTGTTTGCCGTTCTTCCGGTGTCTTCGCAAGGGCAAAAAAGGTCAATGGACCGATGAATGTGAAACTGTCTTCACAGAGCTGAAAAAATACCTTACAACTGCACCAATGCTCGTAGCACCAAAAACAGGGGAGGTTTTGTCTCTTTACCTAGGGGCTTCGGATGCAGCGGTCTCGGCTATCCTTGTGAACGATGATAAGGGGATCCACCGACCTATCTTTTATATCAGCCATATACTTCTTCATGCAGATACCCGATACCCCTTGCTAGAGAAGCTCGCTCTTGCTCTCCTGATGGCCGCAAGGAAGTTGCGCTTATACTTCCAGTCGCATACCATCCAGGTGGTTACTGGTCAGCCTCTCCTGAAGGTATTACACACCCCCGAGGTTTCGGGAAGGCTCCTCAAATGGTCCATTGAGCTTGGCAAATTTGACATCAAATACATCCCGCGGATAGCAATCAAAGCCCAGGAGCTGGCCGACTTTGTTGCCGAATTTTCCACTTCAGAGTCATCACCCGCTAAAAGCAAGGTCGTTCTATGATCTCTTCACGTTGATTGTGCTTCTGAATGTCAATCTCAGGGAGCTGGAATTCTTCTCACCAGCCCCATGGGAGTCGCCTTACATCAAGCAGTAACCTTTCAGTTCAAGGTTACCTATAATCAAGCGGAATATGAAGCTCTCATCGCAGGACTAGAGTTCGCCCTTGGGATGTCGATAAAGCACATACAGGTGTTCAGTGACACTCAACTAGTTGTCAATCAAGTCAATCGCACCTACAAAATGAAGGACGAGATTTTGGAGAAGTACCTGGAGAAAGCTCAATCCTTAATCTCCCAGTTCGACGATTTTTCCCTGACACATGTACCTCGAGAGGAGAATTAAGTGGCAGACCATCTAGCAAAAGGGGGGCTCCCCGACTTTCATCAACATCAACTATCCGAGAAGCCAAGCTACGAGTGCGCGAAAATCCATCACTCTGAGAAAGCACCTTGCTGAATGGATAGAATTATCAACCATCTAAAAAATGGGGGTCGGCCTAGCAGTTGTCTCATGCTCGAATGGATAGCATGGTTGTCTCATGCTCGAATGCGCCAAATATGTTTTTATCGGAGACAAACTATACAGAAGATCCTATGCCAGGCCACTCACAAAATGCCTGAGACATGAGGAAGCCCAAGAAGTAATGGAGGCTGTTCACAAAGGGGAATGTGGAACCCACGCTTGCGACCGAAGCCTGGTCATGCGAATCCTGCGCTAGGGATACTTTTGGCCAAACATTTACAAGGACATTAAAACATTCGTAGAGAAGTGCCCTCAGTGCCAATACTACGCTAACATGCGGTAACAGTTGGTCGTTTGTCGTCTGGGGGCTCGACTTTCTGGGGCCGATGCCTACGGCCATCCGTAGCTACAAATGGCTGCTGGATACTGTTGATTACTTCACAAAGTGGATAGAAGCAAAGCTTCTTGCTCAACCTACTACCCAAAATCTCGAGAACTTCCTATGAGCAAACATCGTCTGTAGATATGGGGTTCCCATGGTCATTATCACGGATAATGGCACATCTTTCGCCAATCAGCTGATTCACAACTTCTGTGGTAAGCATCAGATCAACCTCAAGTATGCCTTTGTGTGGCTTCCGCACACAAACGATCAGGCCGAAGCTACCAACAAGAATATCATGAACATCCTGAAGAAGCGCCTCGACGGTGCCAAAACCCGCTGGCCAAATGAGCTATCAGGCGCTCTTTGAGCTTTTAACACTGCCCCGTCCAAAGTCACCCAAGAATCTGTTTTCTCCTTGGCCTTCGGAATGGATGTCGTCATTCCCGTCGAGTTGGAGCATTACTCCCTTAGAGTGGAAGCAGCAGCCAACTGCGATCCCGAAGATTTGCAAACCTGG
Source organism: Apostasia ramifera (assembly GCA_019297695.1). NCBI lineage: Eukaryota > Viridiplantae > Streptophyta > Magnoliopsida > Asparagales > Orchidaceae > Apostasia > Apostasia ramifera. The sequence continues at coordinate 12,949 of JAEMOT010002568.1, read as the reverse complement.
ATGAATGAAAACGATGATTCGCGACGGGTTGATCTGGATCTCTTGGAACAGAAAAGGCAATTGGCCGCACATAAATGACTGGAACATAAATGCTGAATTGAACGATACTTCAACCGCAAGGTCAACCCCAGAGACTTTGCCCAAGGCAATCTGGTCCTCAAACGACGACTTCTTGTTGGCAGCAACTTGGGAGTTCCCAAGCTTGAGCCCAACTGGGAGGGCCCATATATCGTACACGAGGTTGCGGGACTTAATGGTTACTATCTCATGACCTCCGAGGCATTCAACTCCCCAGGACTTGGAGCGAGGATGATCTGAAGAAATTCTATGCTTGAACCCTAGCACCTACTTGTTCTCATTTGGAATTCATATTGTGCAGATTCATCAGAAGTTATTCTATGTTAATTCAGCACAAAGCTCTTTGTTCTAGGGTTTTTTACACTGTTGATCCTGTAGCTGATAGTCCATGTCGAGGTATTCATATTATCTAAAGCATAACTAGCCTATCGTCTATTGCTCAGGCATTGTGCGGCAAGTATGACCCCCAATCTCCAAGCTTCCATCATCGTGTTCGAGGTTACACCACCTCGTACACGATGGTTCATTATGCTTACAACTCATATACAGAGGTCTTAGACCCTAGTTACGCCTAAGGCAGACGGGGTCTCCTATCAACATCTGGAACCCTTTCGTGAGCCCACCTGGCTAGCGAAGGGCCTGGAGGCCTGCTCGTAACCTTAGGGCAGTCCCTACTATCTACTCATGATACAAGTCCCCCTAAGCAGAGTGCCTTCGCCTCCCATTAAGATTTGTCGCCCTAAAGGAGGTCAGCCTATGCCTCAAGTACAAACATTGTCCATGATGTTTTAGACGACCTAAGTCCTTTTGGCATCAGGTCAGATAATTCCTCCTAGGCGAGATCCCTCTTATTATCATTACTTCTTCTTTGTGCAGGAACAAAAAAAAGAGTACGGCTTTAAAGCCCTAAATACTCTATCTACTCAACTAGCACATGCCTCAAGTACAAACATCGTTCATAATGTTTTAGACTGACCTAAGTCCTTCGGGCAACCAATGTGCAAAAAAGTAGTTTCAAAGTTCAAACTAGAGATGCTTTATATGATTCAAAGTCCTTTATTATGAACTCGTTATAAAGGATGTTCTCATAAAGTTACAGTCAGAGAATTTCAAATTTCATATAAAGGTATCTGTTCATTTCTACACATCACAATAAGCAGGTATGCAAAAGAAAACAAGCTTTTCATTCTTTTATTTTTCAAAATACAAAATTGAGGTTACAATTCACTAGTCTTACAAGGAAATGGGTTAGTCTTCACTGTCCCCATCTAAAAGATCCAACATCTATTGGATAAGATCGTCAGTTAAGTCCAACCCCTCTTCCTTGTAAGTAGGATCAGCGGTTAAGCAAGGAATGGGCTCCACTTCTCCAAGATCATTGGTAGTGATCTTGCCCTCTTGAATCAGAGTGGAAGCCAATCCTTCCCACGCCCTCTTGATCTCATCTAACCTCTCCTTTCTGTAGGGTAAGCTTATTTTGTAGGCCTTTACAGCCGCTACAGACTTCTCCGCAACAATAGCCTCCTGGTCTTCGGCGACCTTGTTCAGCTTCTCTCGCAGGGCCTTGTTGTCAGTCTTCAACGCGCCCATTGCAGACTTATGAACTGCAAACTCCTTCTGCAGTTTAGCCTTCTCTTCCTATAAGGCATCGAGCTGAGAAGACTTTACTGCAAGCTGGACCTTCAAGGCTTCAATTTCTTCGTCCCATTGATGAAGCTGGCCTCCTTGTTCGAGCACTTATTCCTCCGTCCTTAAGGTCTTGTTCAAAAGCAGAGGCAAGCGAGCAAGCGCCTGAAAGACGAAGAGAAGTCAACACAATTTAAACAGAAAGTAACAGAAAGATGGAGCTATGAGAGATTCTCACAGCAACCAACCTGTTGGCTACTTGGGCATAGGCATCTGGTGTCGAGATTTTCTCCATCCTCTCCTCCAGATCCTTGGTGACGAAGCCACCTCCTACTGCCAGTCCCATGTCCCCCGGGGGTGCACAGTTTCGTTCCGTCGGTTGCTGGGAGAGCAGAAGGAGTTTTCTCATCTCTCCTTTCGTCCCCACGGCGATCCTCGAAACATCGTCTCCAAATCTCCCCCAAAGTTGATGTGGTAAGGGGGGTCAACACTCCGTTGCCAATCGTAAGCCTCCTTTGTATTCGGCTACTCCTTCTTGGCAGTCGGCTACTCCTTCTCCGCAGTCTTCTCCTTTTTCGAAGCGGGCTCTGGACTCCTCTTTTCTTGGGGGGCCTCTTTTTGTTGGGAACCTCCTTCAGTACCAGGTCCAAGCAGGGGCTCATAGTTGCCCCCTTTGCTTCTTTCTCTTCTTCTCCTTTTTTGCCCTTCTCTTTGGCCTTCTTTTCTCCTTTATTTTCTCCAAGTACAATCCCCTTATTACCTTTGGGGACCATCTTGGGCTTGTCCGATGTGGCAGGTTCTTTCCCTTTGCTTGCATCTTCCATCACCTCGGCCAAGGTCTTACTATCGTCCACGGTATCCTCTTCAACGGCAGTTCCGCCACAAACTGGCTCCGGAATCTCTATCTCTCCCTGCTCCTCCACCACCTCAGTGGCCTCCTTGCTGAGTTGGATTGGGGGGGGGGGGCTGTCCCCTCCTGGCCCTCTTCATTAGGACCGTGCCAGGGGGTGGGACCGTCTCCTTGAAGACGGCATATCCTAGCGCTTGCGCGTGCAAGAATATGTCATTCTTCACGTACCTAAGGAAGTCTTTCAGGGGCAGTTCTGCCCCTTTGGGTTCTCCAGGTTCTTCAGAGTTCTCTCTCCAGCCATCCACCTAGCATCCTTGATGAACTCAGGTGGGCAGAGTCCGGGCTTCACGGGGATCCCCAAATCCCCAACTATGAAAAAGTAGTAGTCTCTTCAGTCCGAATGAGAACTGCTCGCCCCAGAGAATATCGCCTTCCTCGTCTTTGACCTCGGGGCCAGGCATCCTCCGTATCCAGGCACTGCCATCCAGCTGAACATGTCTCTGAACTCGTCAAACTCCATGGTATCTCCTGGGCCTGCAGTAGTTTCAGGAAGGAGTATATGTATGCGACGACGTTGGGGGAAAGCTGTGCCGGCACAATCTGATAGGAGTTCAGGATCTCTCTGAACTCCGGCTGTGGAGGGATCATCATCCCGTACTCCACCTGGGCCCGGTAGACGCACATCGCTCCTTCTGGGGGTCTGTTTGGACGGAACTCGGCGGCGGGCTGGATGACCATGAGGTTGGGATTTTTCCTAAATCCCCTTGTTGTGTTGAGCACTTCGTGCTCCATCAGGAGACTCTCCTGATAGTTGGGGTCGTTCTCGAACTGGACGGCCAACTCAGCCCACTCAATCTCTCTTCCCCCCATAGTAAGGCTTTGCGATGAGCAAGATCAAGGAAGGCTCTTCCTTAGGGTTTGAAGGCAAATGTTTCAAACCTCCCACCTTGAAAAGGCTTTATGGGGAACAGTTGTGACTTCCGTCTTCTAGCCGTCTGATCTTATCGATCAGCGTGTAAGCCCGATCCGACCGTCCATTTTTCTTACAGGTTCGGGATTCAAAGCAGCGCACGAATATCGAAGCGTCTCTCCCTTGCATTCGCCTTGATACCGTGCACGATGTTTCAAAACATCAGAATGTGTTGTTCCTTTTTTCTCTTTCAACTATCGTTGTTCGATGCTTCATAACCTCGTGCACGATGATAATTAGTTTTATCTTTTAACTTAGAATTTGTCATTGGCTTTACACTTTCATATACCTATGGATTCTTGTTCTTTTCTTTTCTAATCTCGTGGTACCCTTTTCAAATACGAAGGAGAAGATAAAAGAAAATACAAGTAGAATTCATTTAAAGCAAGTTTTCAAAAGAATATATTTTATTCATGACAACTTGTTACAAGTTTCATTTCATTCTCTTACATATTTCTTTCTGAGTACAGGACATACAATGAAATTAAAGAAAAATACAAAGCTTCAAAACTTGGACAACTAGAGTAATAGTGTTAATCTCAGATACGAGGGAGGCTCCCCTATAGACTGATCTATTACTCTCCTTATAAACCGACGGCGTACCTGCGGAAGACTAGCTGTCATCTTCCCTTCTCCAATCCCATCATATGCTGGATGAGCCTGAAGATGATAATAGCGGGAATCAGATCATCGCCCTTCCCAGGGAGAGGCTTATTGTGGCGCCACTGGAGGAATACTCTTACCTTCGTTAGGACCTTCGCAAGGAGAAGCAGGTGGATATCCCCAGCCGACGTAGGTACCTTTGGGAGGAACATCTCCTAGCCTTGACTTCCAGCGTCAAAGCACCTGTCCGGCTCCCCTGTGCCGCAAAAAGGAAGAACGGCTGGACTTCAATATTTTTACCACCTCCATAATCTGGGTGGTATTTTTCAAAATTTTTCTTCTTCTCCCCGTATCTCAAGCAAACTTTTCTCTAGGNCCCGCCCCCCCCCTTTCCTTCTCTTCCTTCTTCTCATCATTTCGAGCAACCGTTAGAAGAAGACAAGGAAAGGAAGGTCTCTTTACATTCGAAGGAAGAGGACCGACTCACCAACAGGGGTAGGACCGCAAATCACCAGAGGCATCTTCTTCACACTCCCTTCACGAGGAGCCCCGAACTTGGGAAGGAGCCGCTCCATATCTTCATCTTTGAGCAGAATCCTCCCAGGCTCAAGTCTCTCCCTCGCAAGCGTCTCACCCACCACGATCAGCTCCTTCCGCTCTTCGGTTTTCAGAAACGTCTTGACCAGAGAATCTGAGAGGTTCACCACCTCTGCCACCTTCTCCTCTCCTGCAGCTCCCTGTGCGGACTCGAAAGTCCACGCTAGGACCTTGGCAACCTTGGCTGCCGACGTTTCTTCCGGCAGGACCACAGCCGGAGCTCCTGCTTCCTTTTGCTGGAGCATCGGCGCAACCCCCTCAGCCGTCGTCCTCGGCAACCCATCAGACGTCTTCAGACTACTACTCTTCTTCTCTAGAGGAGGCGCGTCGATCGGAGGGCTCCCAGACTTCTTCTTCAGAGGAAAACCCGTCAGAGTCATCCACCTCTTCCTCTCCACCATCTCTCTAGCAGCCCACTCCCTTCCTTGCAGGATTTACAAAGACTGGTGGGTGAGGATGCGAATGGACAGGGTACCGCTTTGGCTTTATCTTGACAGACCTTGGGCAGCGCATCCACCATCGCGATGATTCCCATTTCAGGACCCAGATTAATGTTCGCTCCCTGACAATGCGAAGGATTGATGTTAACACGTGGTTTCAGCGCTGCATCACAGCCATACATGTGGCTCCCAAGTGGCACTAATTTCTTATTTAAATGCTTTTATTCTCGCAGGTATCAAACCTCAGTCAAACCTCGGCCACGCGGGTTTGGTCAAATATCGTCCACGACGATCCAGGATCACCCCTGGCAACATCGATGATGATGTTCCTCAGCTGCACCTGTCGCAGGCAGGCGTGGTCTGACCGTGTCGTTTCCAGTACAGAACGCTTCTTCCAGACACGCAAATCAAAAGCTCGCGTGCTCCAGTCCTCACAGATCCCTAGAAGTAGTATCAAGATCAAAAAGTCTAGCTCTCCTTTTGTTGCTACTAGTCCCCCCACTAGCCGACAACGGCATGGGCTCAGCGTTTGTTTATTCCTTTTCCTCCTTGAAAAATAGGACAGAGTTGCGCTAACTGTTGCCTATAAAAACCCTTGAGCAGGCTTCAAGGAAGCAGGATAGAAAGAAGATAGCGAGCAAGGCAGGCAAGATCAGGAAGAGCAGAATCCCTCTTCTATCACCTTTGTAAGCAAGAGCTTGAGACAAAAGAAAGCTCTCTCTCTCTTTCTCTCTCCCTCTTCTGTTAGCTCATTGTGTTGGTCTTTTCGGCCACCCTCTTTCTTTCTCTAGTGAAACCAGTTTTCACTGACCGCTCGGTGGATGTAGGGGATTTTCTCCCTGAGCCACCTTAAACCTCTGTGTGCTATTCTGGATGCTTCTCTCATTTAAGCCTTAATCAACAGGCTTAACCTACTGCCCGCCGCCGTTTCTCGGGACTCTCTTTTTCTCTGTGTTTCTTGGGATCCCCTACATCCTACGTCAACAGCTAGCAGTGTCGAGAACCTACCCTTCAGCAGATAATAGACGGCAGATTGATGGACATTAGTCCAGTCACTCTTATGTCCACAAATTTGGATTAGGCATTCTTAAAGAATTCTGCCTAGAGTTTTGGCATGATCACTGCAATCAGACAGCTTCTTGACTTTGTCAGCTAAATATCTCTTTATACTAGGAGGATTAAAGGAAGGATCAAATCCAAGAGTTGATTCAACATCAAAAAATAAACTGGACTCAACTTCAAAATCAAAGAAGGAGATAAGATCATCGGAGTACTAAAATTAAAGAAGAAAATAAAATCATCACCAGTGATGGTGATGGACTTTCCTTAAACATAGGTTTTCAGAGTCCTATTTTCAAAATCGATCTTCATGTTCGCATAGAAAATCTGAATAATGAGAAGATAAATAGGGGTATTGCAAGACAACCATTTGGTTCAGCCTTGTCTCTCTGTGATCCCTCTGATGAAATCAAAAACTCTTTTCAAATTGATAGACTTCACATTTATGATGGGAATTTCTTCAACTAGGTCGCAGTAATTTCGGGCACTAGCATTCAGCAGAAGAGAGGAGATACTAGAAACAGGTTTTACTGGCCCCTTCTTCTTTATGTCCTTCATCTTGGGGGATGGAGGAGCAGAGGAAGAAGATGAGGATTCTGAAGATTAAGCAGAGTAGGATGAGGAAGAGTCAGATGAAGGCATGGGAGAGACAGGCTGCTTTTGTTTGTCTCTCTTCACCTTCGGTGAGGAGGGAGGAGCAAAAGCAAAAGAGGGAGAATCAGAAGAGGAAGAGGAATTACATGAAGCAAAAGGCTCCTTTTCACTGATCTCAACAACATGGGGCGGAGCCAAAGGTGTGGGCTTACTTTCGGTGAGGATGGTCTTCCCAAACCTAGACTTTAGCCTCTGTTTTCTGTTGGAGGTGAAGGAAGGTGCAGAAGCAAGTGCAGCAGAATATTTACCTGACCTATGTTCTTTTCCTTTTTGCTTGCAGTAGGAGGAGGTTCTGGCACTAAAGTTTTTGTTGTGGCTGACTTGGTGGTTCTTTTTGCTGGAGTATTAACCTTCGGCCTTCGTCTTCTCAACAGTTGCAGATTGCTTCTTCTTAGCTTTAGCCGAGGAATCATTACCTTCACCTTTTTGAAGGAAGCCGAGGCAGCCGGCTTCTTCTTCTTCTTCTTTTTGGAGGAGGAAGAAGATGGACCATTTGGTTCTTCAATCTCCTCAGGCAAAAGGAAGCAGATGGGGAAGGTTCCACAGCGGCTAGGGCACGTGCCTTGAGGCGGCTTGCATCTGATGAATCTGAGGCTGTAGAAGCATTTGCAAAGGCTCATTCTGCTTCAGAGGAAGAAGAGATGGAAGGAGTAGCTCTCTGCTTCGAAGGAGACATGAAGATAAGACGCTGAGGGAGTTAGGGTTTGACGGAGATGAAGAGGAGGAAGAGGAGGCGATGTGATGTGGGGAGAGAGAGGCTTAGGAAATGGTAGCCGCGCGTGAAGAGGCGATGCACAGGCACACGGCCTGATTTGCACATGCGTGGTTGAGCGGTGCGGGTTAACAGGTTGACCCGTTGACCAGAAATGAAACGGTCAGCCCAAAAGTCAAATTGCGTGGATTGACTAGGCCTGATGGGTTTGGCCCGTTGACCCAGTTGATGGGCTCAATGAATCGCGTAGGCCCGACGGGCTCCAAATTTCCGAGAGGTTCGGCTGATTTTCAAAATTAACCAAGGTTGATTTCACTTGAAGTCGATTTTCAAAATCGACCGTATTTCTCTAGAAAAAGACAGATTTTGGGGGAATAGTTGGAGCAGCTTGAATACATGATCAGCAAAATAAAGGGTTAGCTCAACAATAGATTAAATAGATAAGAAAAATCCAGTAATGATGAGGTTTTGATGCAAGTATGAGAACTTTAAAAATCATACATCTTAAAGCAACATAATAATGTCAGTGCAAGGCTAATCATGGCAAGTTTTTGTAGACTTGAACTATCTAGCATATCAATCTCTCTAATGATGAAGTTAAATCTATCCTCATGCAATGGTTTGCTGAAAATATCAGCAAGTTGCAAACTAGTAAAAATGTATTCCAAGAAATATCACCCTTATCACATCATCACAAATAAAATATTGTCAAATTTCTATGTGTTTAGTTCGTGAGTGCTGAATTGAGTTTTTAGTTAAACATATAACTCTAGTGTTATCGCATTTAATAGGAATGTGGTCTAAATCAATATCATAGTCAAGTAATTGATGCTTTAGCCAAAGAGTTGTGCACAACAATTACCTGCAGCCACGTATTTCGCTTCGGTCGTCGATAGCGCAATAGAATTTTGCTTACGACTAGACCAAGACACAAGTGCATTGCCAAAAAATTGACAAGTGCCAGATATTATTTTTTCTGCTTAACTGCAGTTAAAATGGATTCTTTAGAAGACGATTGAAAATGAGCACACATACAAACATTAAAAATAATATCTGGCCTACTTGCAGTTAAATAAAGCAATAATTCAATCATACATCGATAGAGTTTTTCATCTATATTTTTATCTTTTTATCTTTATCTAACTTTGTAGATGGGCTTATTGGAGTACTGATGTGCTTTGACTTGTTCATACCAAACTTTTTGAGAAGCTCTCTTGTGTATTTAATTTGACAAATGAAAATATCATTAGGAAGTTGTTTGATTTGCAATCTATGAAAAAAGTTAAGTTCTCCCATCATGCTCATTTCAAATCTATACATACACTTGGAAAATATCTCACGCAAAGATTCAATAGTAGCACCAAAAATAATATCAACTTAAATTTGTACTATTATGAAATTTTTATCATGTTACCTTGTAAACAATATTGTATCAACTCATCCCTTGATAAAATCATTGTCTACAAGGAATTTGTTTAGTCTCTCTTACCAAGTTCGAGGTGCTTGTTTCAAGCCGTATAAAGCCTTTTTGAGCTTAAACACATGATCCGGAAAATCAGAATCGATAAAATCGGGTGGTTGCTCAACATTAACCTCTTCGATAATAAAACTGTTAAGAAATGCACTTTTGACATTCATTTGAAATAATCGAAAATCTTTATAACAAGCAATGAAAGCAAAAGGTGAATAGCTTCTAATCGAGCAACAGGTGCAAAAGTTTTCTCAAAATCAATTCCTTCGATTTGAGTGAATCCCTTGGCAACCAAGCGCATTTTATTTTGAATAATGATACCGAAATCATCAAGTTTATTTTGAAAAACCCATTTTGTATCGATTGTGTGATTTTTGGGATGTGGACAAGTTCCCAAACATCATTCTTAGAGAATTATTTTAATTTTTCTTGCATAGCAAGAATCCAGAACTCACATTTTCGGCTTCTTCAAAAGATTTCGGTTTAATTTGAGAGATATAGGTGAAATGAATTACCTCATCTTGGAAGGAAGCTTTATGCGTACTACTTGTGATGGATCACCTATGATTAATTCAGGAGGATAAGCTTTCTTGAATTTTTATTATTTTGGCAAATTCAATTCATTAGTACTTTCTTCTTTTCCATGAGTATGTGCTCCATCGTGATAAGATTTTTCTTTAGTTTTTGTTCCTCCACCTTCCAGACTTAGCTTCTCAAGGCTTGTACCTTCAACAAAATCACTCTCTCTTCTTTGAGAGTAAGCATTAGACTCATCAAATTCAACATGAATGAATTCTTCAACTAACACAGTTCTCGTGTTATACACACAATAAGCTTTGCTCGTTGAAGAATACTCCAAGAAAATAGCTTCGTCGGATTTTGGACCAAATTTGTCTAAACCATCCTTATCATTATTTAACGCAGCATTTGCAACCAAACACGCGAAAGTGAGAGATGTGCAGTTTTCGACCCTTCTATAATTCATGAGGGGTCTTCGTTAGTATTGAGCAAATAGTAACACGGTTCACAACATAGCAAGCTGTATTTATCGCTTCAGCTCAAAAATGCTTTGAAAGTCCACGCTCATGAAGCATAGATCGTGTCTTCTCAATAAGAGTTCAGTTTTTCCTCTCTACAACTTGTCGAGGTGTTCGAGGGGCTGAAAAGTTATATGAAATGCTACGTTCTTCACAAAAAGATTCAAACCGTTCATTCTCAAATTCGCCACCATGATCACGACGAATGGATAAAACATTAAAACTTTTTTCATTCATAATACGCTTATATAAAATTTTAAAATAATCAAATGCATCACGCTTATAAGCAAAAAATAATATCCATGAAAATCTTGGGTAATCATATATAATAACTAAATAATATTTTTACCACCAAAACTAAGTGTTCTATTGGGTTCAAATAGGTTTATATGCAATAATTTAAATGGTTTGCATGAAGAGATGACATTTTTGAACTTAAATGAAACCCTTGCTTATTTTCTTAATTGACATACATCATATAATCCATCTTTATCAAATGTTATTTTGGGTAGATCTTTAACTAAATCTAATTTAGAGATTTTATACAAAATATGCATGCTGGTATGTCCTAATCTTCTATGTCATAGCTATAAATTATTGACATGAGATGCTAAATATTTTACTGCATTGCAAACAATAGAGCTAAGATCAACTTGATAAATGTTATTGTATCTATTTCCTGCAAACATAATAACATTATCGTATTTGATAAGACATTGAGAAGCATTAAACGAAATGTCATTACTATTATCACAAAGTTGGGATATGCTAAGCAAGTTGTATGCAAGACCATCAACTAATATGACTTTATCTATGAAAGTTGTAGAATCTTTACCGACTTTACCAATTCTGATGATACATTTCTTGGTATCGTCGCCAAAGGTTGCAAGACCTCGATTTTTTGATTTTAGCGTGATGAACTTTGATTTATCTCTGATCATGTGATGAGAACATTCGCTATCCAAGAGCCGCATGCCTCCACTAATCTCAATATGGAGACATACCTATAAAAAAGGCTTAAGATTTGGTCTTAGGTACTCAAATAAGTTTGGGTCCTTTAGGGTTAATGATGACAAGATAATCAACATGAGAAGTGCCTTTTGGAATCCATACATGTGATGAGCTTTTGGATGCTAACATGGCATTTCTGGTTCTACATGCATTTGCAACATGTCCATATTTTTGACAGAAATTATAAATAACATCTGATAGAGTATACATGTGTTTTTGACATGGATTTTGAATATGACTTTCTGCATGCTTTCTATTTCTAATACGTGAAGTATTGTTTGCACTACACATACATCTTGATTCAAGCATGATGTTCTTAGTTTTGAGCAATTCATTCTCTTTTGTAATTTTAGTAACAATCATGCTAAGATCATCATTCTTTAAGGTAAAATCATTAATTTTTTCTTTATTCTTTACAAAGAGAATCACATGAGTTATGAGTATTTCCCTAAGAAAAATACCTATTTTTCAATTTTTCATATCCATGAATAAGATCAATCAAATTTTCTTTCAATTCATCATAAGTGAGAGGAGATTCATTTACCGAATTTGTGGATTCGTCTTCATCATCATCAACATCAGCCATCAAATATAAATTAGTCATCTCTTCCTTGTCATCACTTAATGAACTTTCATCTGAGTCGCTCCAAGTAGCTATAAGAGCCTTTTTCTTTTTTGATTTTCTTGGCTTAAGAAGAGCAATTCCCTGCAAAATGGCTCCCTATATTATGAAAAACCATAAGTATGAATTTTCATAAGTCCGGCGAATATGAATCCCTTGTTATGATTATCCCACAGTGCAAAACTATATAAGGTGGGAAATGAAATTTCTAAAACGTCGGACCAGCGAGATTCCCGTCGAGGTTTTATTGGGACACTTTTGTTCTAGGCGAAGAACTTATTGAGATCATCCCAGCTCCACGATCTTGGAATTTGGGTTCCGTTTGAATCCATCAGCAAGTACGTGTTAGGTCCTGCAACCTCGCAGATAATGTATGGTCCTTCCCAATTCGGCTCAAGTTTTGGAACTCCAAGGCCGTCGCCTGCCATCTGTCGCCTCTTAAGGACAAGGTCGCCTTGCGCGAACTCTCGGAGCTTCACCTTGCTATGGTAGTATTTTTCAATTCGGCGTTTGCTCTCTCTCTCTCATCCTTTTTTTCTGCTTGCTGCCTCTCACTCCTCTCTCTTCCCTCAATCATTTCTCTTCTCTATGAAATATTAAAAAATATAATTAAATAATAAATTTATTTATATAATAAAATAGATTAATTTATATTACATATAATAATAGGTATTATTTTTCAATTTATTAACATTAATAAATATATATTTTAATTAAATTAATTTCATTAAGATTAAAGTAATTTTAAATCAAAGAAAAATTAAATATTTTAAACCAAGTAAAATACACCTGAGTTGAGAGTGCATTTTAAGTTTAAATAATAATGTATAATTTTTAATTTGATAAAATTTTAAAAATTTTATTAAAGTTAATACTAATAATTAAATTTTACAAATATTCTAAATACTAATATCAATAATGAAATAATGCTCAAATCTTAAAGTCAATATCAATAGATTAATCATAAATTAAACTTTTCGATTATGAGATAAACTTAATTGATTCAAATTGATTATTATTTTAAATTTAAAAATAATTTTAAAGTTTAATCAAGTTAATTCTATATATTTTTTTAAATTATTTATTAGATAACATATAAATATATATTATATATTCATTATAATACAAGTAAAATTATAAATTAATAAATCAACTCTATTACAACAACAACAACCAAGCCTTAATCCCACTAGGTGGGGTCGGCTACATGAATCCTTTG
>JAEMOT010002567.1:230163-245369 GCA_019297695.1 Apostasia ramifera | reverse complement strand
CTGCTCGTCTGCCTCGACATCATCCGCTTTGGGTCGCCCTGACTCGTCTCTATGGTGTTGGGATCTCGACTTGAGGTAAATCTGAACACCAACTGAATATTCTGAATATCTTCGAGATCTTGTAGTGGCGTCTGTCATCAGGGTTGTTTGATTTGCTCACCAGTGTGATCCGAACATTATTGTGCGATTAAATTGCTGTTGGGTGATATTATTTGCGAGCACACCTAGACTACTGCGTATCCCTAGTTCTGACGTGTTGAGATAAGGTTGCCTAAAATTAGTTGGTAAATTTGTTAAATATCATTTGAGCATGCTTCTCAATATTTGAAATCGATTTACTTCTCGACCTTATGATTTTTTGATTATTGCATAACTATTGTCAGCAAAATTCCTAGGATAAATTTTATGTCATTTGCTAAATTGCTTACTGATCTCTAATTAAGATTGCATCACGCATATTGTCCCGCATCACATACATACATATATACATGTATGTATGTATATAAATACTAAATATGGGGCTACATATGGAAGCAGTACTATAGTAAAAGTCGAGTAGTCGAAACGGAGAAGGGTATCTAAAAGTCATCTTTCCCTGTTTGTTTGTCCTTTTAAAATTAACCTGGTTTAATTTTAACCAGGCATATCACATCATACATAAAATTTAATATTAAAAATTAATTTTATTTCACATCTTACACACATTACTAAAATAATAACTAACTTATATCACATCCCTCACATATCCCAACATAATAACTAACTTTATATCACATCCCTCACACACCTCAACATAATAACTAACTTTACTTCACATTATTCACAACTTTCAATAAAAAAATATCTTTATCCAAGTTTAATTTTAACCTTACAAACAAACAGACCCTAATAAAGAATATCTTAGAAAATGTTACACATAAGGATAAGAAAGTCAAACTTATTAGCCGCATCAAAATTGCACATTAAGAAATGTTGGACCATAAAGACCCATGCAAACAAAATTTAATAGCACAATATTTTAATAAATGTTTGTAGGTCCATACCTTTCTTATTTTTAAGCTTGGTGTAATCTTTAGCCTTTTCAACCTCTGCATTGATTTTCTTTTGCAGAACATGCTCTTTCTTTTCCAACATTTCCAGTGTCTAGGGGTATTAAAAACAAATTTGTCATGTATTATAAGTGTGTTGTATGTGAAATAAAGTTAATTTGTTATATTGAAATTTGTATAAAATGTAAAATAAAATTGGTGGTTATATTAAAGTATATATATGATGTGAAAATTAATTAATTATTTATATTAAAACTTGGGTAAGATATGAAATAAAATATTTTATATTATTGAGAATTAGTGTTTTTTTATGAATGCTAAGAATTAGTTTAGATGCGATAAGAGGGTGGCTAAAACAAATGTTTTTTTTGTCTAACAACCAAACGGAACCTTAAACAACAAAATAAATGCAATAATGCCAAAATATTAAACTAGCCTCAGATTTGTTAGCAAAGTTTGTATCAATCAAACTACCAAATGATGCATGCTTCCTAGCCTTGGGACAAAAAGGACATGTGTAAAAAGGTGTTTTAAGTAAACAATGGGCAATTGAAGACACACCTTCCAAAGACTTATGACTATCTTAGCTTAACCATCAAACCCTAAGGCCAGTTGGCGCGAGGACCAAAACAGGACCAAAATAATACTAGTTTAAAAATACCAATAATAATAATAAATAAATTATTTTAATTATTCTACACAAATTTTAATATAAAAAATAATATTTTACTTCACATACTCAATAATTTTTAATAAAAATACAAACTTTATTTCGCATCTTAGATCAAAATACTCGACTTGAATATTTTGGTCTAGAATGTGAAATAAAGTTGATATTTTTATTTTAAATTATTGAGTATATAAAGTAAAATAATACACTGAATTTAGAGAGAAAAAGTTGTTTCCCTTAGAGTTCTTCGAATACGACACAAGTTATGTCAATTCATCCCAACTATGTCGTATTCGGCCCTGATTCCATGCAAGTTATGCCAAATTCAGCTTGTCTCAGATTTGGGAGCGACAACAAGGGGCTGTGGCTGCTACTCAAGAGATTTGAGGTTCACCTCGATTTTGGTTTTAGTTTCTCTTTGTTTTATTAGAACTCTTTGTGTTCTTTTGGATGTGAAAACTCTAAATTGCCTTCCAGTTATTTTGTATTCCGTCTTGTTCTATCTTGCCCATCTATTGCGTCATCCTAGGTTTCTGGTGGGTTGAAATTTGCTGTTCAAATTTCAGAATCATTTTATTGTTTACTGAACTATTAGGTAATTAGTGAATCCGAGCTGAATTCTGCATGCGTTCTGAGAATTACAGCTTTCATTTTATTCCATTGAATGAACTCCATGTTTAACTGCCAAGTTTGCATTTCCTGCTAGCTTTCATACCTCTGGACTTGATGGTTTTGATTTTAAATGCAAAAGTTCTCTGGATTTAATCAGAGCATTGCTAAATCCCGAGAATATGCTATGAAATCTTATATGAAATTGCAAATTAGTTAGTTAAAGTTTACTAGTTTAGTCTCCTCACTCATTTCATATTGCATTAGTTGTCTTAGAGGTCTATTTTATTATTATTAGTATTATTAATTTATGTTAAAATCTAAAATTTTAAAATTTACTAAAAAAAGGTCATCTCATTTATCTTGCTACATCACCTGGCTTGGGTTGGTAACTGTTTTGATGGCTTTTTAGTCAAATCATGAAACTCATGCAAGATGAGAAATAAAATTAGAGTTCATTTTGAGGTTTGTGTAAGATATGAAATAAAATTAATAACAACAACAACAACCACCACCACCAAGCCTTAATCCCACTAGGTGGGGTCGGCTACATGAATCCTTTGTTTCCATTGCGCTCTATCAGTTACCAAATTCTTATCTAAGTTTAAGTAACTAAGATCACTCCTTATAGTTTCTTACCATGTCTTCTTTGGTCTCCCTCTTCCTCTTTGTACATGGGCAAAATCCAATAACTCAATTTTTCTAACTGGAGCTTCAATCGGCCTACGATTTAGATGTCCAAACCATCTAAGCCGACTTTCTCTAAGTTTATCCTCAATTGGTGCAACACCAACCTTCTTTCGGATATACTCATTTCTCATTCTATCCTTTCGTGTATATCCACACATCCACCTTAACATCCTCATTTCTGCAATATTTATTTTATTTGTATGTTTTCTCTTTGCAGGCCAGCATTCAGCACCATATATCATCGCTTGTCTTACTACAGTTTTATAAAATTTACCATTGATTCTGGATGGGATTTTTCTATCGCACAACACACCAGAAGCATTTCTCCATTTTACCCATCCTGCTTGAATCCTGCTAATAACATCATTATTTATTTCGCCATCATTTTGTATAATTGATCCAAAATAAAATTAATAGTTAAACTGAAATTTGTATAGAATAAAACATAAAATTAACTTTTTATATTGGAGTTTTTATAAAATCTAACATATATTTTTTATTGAGAAATTGTACTTGGTGTGAAAGAAATGTGGCATTTTTATCCATGGCTCGTTTAAAAGGGAGCAAGATGAAAATTCATTATCTTATGAAATATAAACATAAAATTTGAAGTAGGAGCACCAAAATATACAATTAATTCCAGGGATTAAACCTTTAAGTGATCAATGCGTTGCCAGAGCAAAAATTACAATACATTACAGACGAAGAAGCACATGAGTCAACATCCAAAAGAGAAGAGAGAATTTGGAGACTAAATTCAAAATAATTACACTGATGATAATCTATCAGGAAATAAAAGACATGCTATCTGCAAACACATGACACGCATTTGCAATATAACCTACAAAATAGGAAAGACAAAGCTTGAGTACATAATAAAAAATTCAAGATTTTCTTCTGACACATCATGTATCCTACATGGAAAGTGGTCATATAGCCTTTTCAGTGCACCACTTGGTCTGTTAAAAAAAATAGTTCCAGCTTGGCCTAAAAATGTTAATGAAACATGCAAAAATTTTAGGCTTTATTGTGCCAAAATTCAAGCACAAATCTCAGCGGTACGAGTGGAGAGATTATATGGCAATAGACAAGGCAAGAAGTTAAAAGTTGCAAATGAACAGCCCTTGGAGAAAAACAGGAATGGGAAAATAGAGTCGAACATGCCATAGTCGAACAAGCTTCTACAACGTGAATCGGGCCTGTTGGGAAGCTCAACCAAAGGGCCAGCTAGTTAAGTATCATATCTATGTAAGACCAACCAAATATCAATAAAAAAATCATGCATGCCACTAGATCTAGCTAGATAGCCTAAGAGACTTTGCCAAATATTATTCTTTTTATACAAGCATGGGGAAGCACTTGTCAAAAGACATCATGGTATAAATAGAGGATGAAATGGAAAGCAAATGTTTCCGGACAGGCAACAATCAAAATAGTGGAACCTTCAACAGGACAATTCGACTCAAAGCTTGTCTCCTATGTATTTTTTCCACCTAAGTTTGTACTCTCTTTACATAGTTCCTTTCGTGGTGGATCTTCGTAACCATCAGGACTGCGTCGTGGACTCGTGGTTTTTCCGAAACGATTTACCTAGTTTCCACATAAAAACCCAGTTTCCCTATTTCCAATTTTTCTTTGAAATCACTTTCATATTCATTACACCATTCGATTTGTTTGATGATCTTTTACGTCAACAGGCTCAAAGAATTTAATGTTACCAACTCAGATCCATCCTTTGACTTAATCTAGGTCTAGCATAACTATTAGATCTGGGATTTCTATAAAAACCATGCCATTTTTGTGTGTGCGTGACAAGTAATATAGCTTGTTTCCATAGATCTACCACCGAAAACCCTAAAAATTTAAAACAACAACATCATCCAAGATTGTAAACCTAGCACCGACCAATTCAAAGGTGGGTTCGGTTAGTTACCATCAGTTCTAATACAGCCAAGAGATACACTACTCATGCACTAAAGCATCCAATAGTGATTATAAAATAGAGGGCAGCCGATCGACTCATGAATACTATAGTGATTCAAAAACAGAGGGCACCCGACGGCACTAAAACCAAGCATATTCTGCCAGAGATCGGGACAAATCATTCAGCGACGAAGGAGGAGAGAATCAAAGTAGAAGGAAGGTGACGAATGATTTGGAATACATAGACGACAAAATAAAGAAAGCTAGAAGAAAGGATTAACCTCGTATAGCCGTTCCAAGGTAGAGACGGCCGAAGGGCCCTTCTGCCTCTGTTTGAATACCAGTTTCTTAAGCATCTCCGATACGTTGCAGGGCAGGACGAAGCAGACGGAAGAAGCAGCGAAGTCGAATGAATGATGAAGAAGATGAAGACGAAGATTTAAGGGAAGGGCAAAGTAAAATCTACGTAAGAAAAAGGCACTCCGAAAAGTGTTCTGACGTAGACCAGTTTCTTTTGGAGTTAACAGCTGTAAGATTTTTCTAATTAAATAAATTTTTAAAATTAAAATAAAGTGTAAAAATATTATTTAGTATTAATTAAAATATTTAATAAAAATATTTTTAATTAATAAATTAATTTAGATTTTTATTTTTTATCTAAAATATTAAGTTAATTATTAAATTAATAAAATAAATTTATTAATTAAAAAAAAGTCTTCCATTAAATTTTTTTATAAAGACCGAAGGACTTATTCGTATATTATCTTAAATCAAAAAATTTATTTAATTAATTTAAAAATTAAAAAAAAATTTAAATATAGATAAGCATAAATTAGAAGCTCTCACCGTGGGACGACTAGTTTGGCTTGGTAATGATCTATGTAGTTAAGTTGCTGCCACATGGACAGTTACATTGCACTTAGACTTCCAGTGCAAACACTATGAAAGCCTAATAGTATTGAGACTTTGTCAACCTAACAGTTTAATGGCTGAGAATGCCTAATTGTTTAGAGGCTGTGGAAGCTGAATAATTCGAGGCTGTTGAGAGTTTTAATGGTATTGAGATTATGGAAGTCAAACTATTAAAGGATGTTGAAACAATATAAGCCTCTAGCATTTTGTTTAGATTAGAAAACATATTAGAGGCTATGAAAGCTTCTAATAGTTCGGCTTCATCTGCCGAAAAGCTTTCCCAAAATAAAAAATTAGTGGATTGATTTTAAGAGGAGTTTGCGATAACTTGAGGACAATGCCCAACAAAGGGGACTTATAAATAATAAATTTAATTTTTAATTAGATTAAAACAACTCAACTATATACAAAGGTTTTCATTCACAATCTCTATTGTTAGGCATCCCTCCTATCCCGCCACCATCCAATCCCTTCTTCCTCATAATCCCCACCACGCCGTCGTCAATGTTCTTTGACTCCAGTCGTGCACTATAGCCTTGATCAAACCCTAACTTTGGCTATTAGAATCAGGTAACTTCTTTCCCTTTTTTCATCTGCCTATTTCGATCTCCTAGAACTCCTGCCTTAGATAAGTTCGAAAGAAACACAATGCTATGATGATGAATTCTATTTAACCAATGTCATAAAACCAAAACAAATTAAAAGTAGGTTTACTTTCCTATTTATTATCAGGATCATCAAACCAGTTGAACTGACAAACCACTATTTTTTTTTAATTCAAAAAGATAATAGTGTCTACTAACAATAGTAGCAAATATTTAAAATAACAAATTATGCATTCTATTATTTCATTGTCATTATTAAAAGGTAAATATCATAGACCCATAGTATTAGATTGATTCATGTACAATTAACTATCTCTACTATATTTTTCTAATTATCTAATCACGTTTTTTGGTACATGTCTGATGTTAGTTTGCCGATTTTGCGCAACACTAAATTGGTGCTCTCACGTAGGACCATTTTTTTAGTCCTCCTGCGAAAAGCCCTACATCAAATTTCTCCTCAACGCAATCACCTCAAATTTCTCCGTTTTTACAAATACTAGCGATTTGATGTCATTATTTCATCTTCTCTAAAGAATTATCGATGTCACAAATTTCTTTAAAAAAAAAATTATGTATTATGCATGATAGCATATCTCATAAAAATAAGTAATTTAAACGTTACAAAAATGATCCTATTATAAAAGTTTATTCAAATACTTATAAAAAAAAGAAATTGTATTTAAATACATTTTGACTTTAGAAGTATCATGCTGTAGTGCATTTATACTATTAAAAAAACTGTATTATATACATTATGCTTAAATATAATTTGAATTATGAATTTATTTGAATTATGAATTTATTTGAATATAATTTTATATTTGAATAAAAAATTTAGAGTTTATATAAAAATTATTTTTATATTTAGATATAAAAAAATTATTGTATTTGAATAAAAAAAGTCAATCTTTAAACATAAATTTATTTTTGAAAAAATTAATTTTTATTAATATGCACATAAAATTAATATAAGATTAATTTTTATTTTAAAAAAATATATAATAAAATATATAATTAAATTTTAATATTAAATATTATTTATAATATGACGGACCAGCTGTGTAGACCTGTTTTAATTTTAGTTTGATTTTTTTTTTGGTTTAAAAACCGACACATTAATTGAACTAAGTCCGATAAAAAGAAAAAAAAAAAATTTTGATGAATTACGACCACTAACGTGAATACTACTAATTATAGTCGAATAATTGTACCNAATAAAAATAAATTATTTTAATATTAAAAAATATGTAAAATATAAAATATTTTTAATTATAATATTTGTATTTATGTTGGTTGTGAAATAAAATTAATTTTTATAGCTAAAATTTATATTAAATAAAAAATTACTTCAAACTACTTTTTATTTGCACGAAAATTTAAATCAGTCCATCTAAATCAAAATAAGACTCAAATCAAAGGTTTCTAGATTCATGTATTTATTATGAAATATATTTGCTTTGAAATTTTGACCTTAAAAAAATTGTATGGCTCAGTTTAAAACAAATTTAATATTTCTGGTCGATTTGTTGAACGATGGAAATGAAGATATTTCTGATGATTTCAAAAAGAAACATTAATTCATATAACATTTTAATTTTAAAAAAATATATATTTTATTATCAAAAATAAAATATATAAATACTAAAATTTTATATTATTTTGAATAAAACCGGCTTTAAATTCTGAACTGAGGCTCCTAGGTTTGTTTGTTTGACGGGTTTAATTTTTAAGTAGGTTAAAATTAAACTTAAATAGAGATATTTTTTTATTAAAAATTATGAATGATATGAAATAAAATTAGTTATTATATTAGAATATGTTAGGGATGTGATATAAAATAGTTATTATTTTAATTTAAATGTAGGATGTAAAATAAATTACCTATTTGATACGATATGCTTGTTTAAAATTAAATCAAGTTAATTTTAACCTGCTAAATAAATATAAATTATAACCTATAATTTAAAACATTAAAAGTCTGTTTGGTTGTAAGATTAAATTTAACTAGATTAAAATTAAATTTAGATAGAGATATTTTTTTATTAAAGGTTGTGAATGATGTGAAATAAAATTAATTATTATGTTGGATATGTAAGAGATGTGATATAAAGTTAGTTATTATGTTGAGATATGTGATGAATGTGATATAAGTTAGTTATTATTTTAGTAATATGCATAAAATGTGAAATAAAATTAATTTTTAATATTAAAATTTATGTGTGACGCGATATGTCAGTTTAAAATTAAATCAGGTTAATTTTTAACTTCAAAATAAATGGGGCCTAAATTCTATATCCTAAATTACTTTTAATATTAAAAATTAAACCCTAAATTTTAGCCCTAAATTTAATTTTTGTAAATTAGTCATATATAAAATTAATTTCAAACTCTATCTAGCTAAATAAAAATTTGTATTATAATCTTATGAAATATATGTAATAGGATAATGTATTAGTAATTTAATTCATATTTTTTGAAAATATATTATATAAAAATTATAATTTATTAAGATTTTGATGTAATATATATAATATTGTAAAATATAAATTTTTTTCATAATTAATTTATTAAATCTCCATTTTCAAAAATAAATTATTGCTCTTTTTAAATTTATAAATAATATCAAGCAAATTAGCAATAAATGAATGCTGGATCCTCAAGCTCAGACCTTCGTTCTCCCATTCAGCCGGAGAAAATGAAGGAGCAAATCCCACCTGTTCAGACTCAAACTACACTCCCTCTCCGCCATTCCCTTCCTCTCATCCTCCTCCTCACCATCCCAAAAAATCATCACCACCACCACCACCATCATCATCTTCTTCCTCCTCCTCTTCCTCTTCCTCTTCCTCTTCCTCTTCCTCCGGCAGGCGGCAGCTGAGCGTACGTCGTTGGCAATGGAATATTCGGTTCAGCTGTTCGAAAGGGGACAAGAAGGAAACGCGTCGAGCACCCCTCTCGTCTGCTACGCCTCCACCATGGTCTCAGTGAACGGAATCTTTCAGGACGACAACCTCCTCGACTACACCTTCCCCCTGTTCATCTTCCAGGTCATGATCATCCTCCTCACCAATCGCATCACCGCCGCCATCCTCCGGCCTCTCCGGCAGCCCCGATACATCTCCGAGATCCTCGTAAGCTCCACCGCCGGTCACCCATTTCTTCTTTCATGATTTTCTGGCACTGACATTTTTTTTTTTTGGCTATCACAAATTTTAATCGTAAAAATTAATTTTATTACACATTTAATATAAATATAAATATTTAAATTAACTTTATTTCATATTTTATGCTTCTTAATATTAAAAAAAAAATTAATGTTAAATTCAAAAAAAAAATTAATTTTTTTATCTTATTAAAAAAAAAAACTCGAACCAAATGAGATCTAAATGCTTAAATTTTCGGTTCATCAAAAAACTTTTTTTTAAACCTTGTAGTATAGGTAAAATCATATTTAAGTTTGAAAACTTTTGCTCCAATATCATTAGAATTAATAATAATTTAATTTGGAGCCAATTCAACATGATTTTTAAATTTAATTTAAGATTTTCAATTTATTCTCAATCCGATTCATGATGTGGGCAAGGAGAGTTTGATACCATCTCGATCCAAGCTAGATTTAGCTTACTGTTTAAAATTAAGTTTTGATTTTTGAGAAAAACAAACCTTACACAATCGTGTTTGTTCATTTAAATATTTTAAATTTTAGACATCTTTGGCAACTAGAAATAAAATCAAAAAAGAAAAAAGTAATCTATCAATTTGAATAAAATAAATTAAACTAATTTATTGAATAATAATAATATTATTTTTTATTATAAGAAATTCATCTGATGATCTTGATCACGTTTACTACGTTTCTATATATGTCAACTTAGATTGAATTAAAAAAAAAATTTGAATCAAAAAATTATAGAATGTTAGCCAACATGCTTGAATCAAGCTGATCTCAGTTGAATGAGAGAACATTTTAAAATTTTTATAGTAACAAACCTAAAATCATAATCTTGTAGATTATTTAATTATCATGAATAATTCTATTTTTTAATAAGAAAAGAAATGTTTTTCGGTTTCAGGGAGGCTTCATCCTGGGCCCCACAGTAATGGGTCGGATTCCCAACTTCGCGACGACCGTCTTCCCCTACCGCAGCCTTGTCGTCCTCGAATCCATGTCCTACCTCGGCCTCGTCTTCTTCATCTTCATCGTCGGCATCGAGATCGAAATAGACGTAGTCCGCCGTGTGGGCCGGCGATCGGTCCTAGTCACAGCGGCCTGCCTCGTCGGCCCGGCAATCATCGGAACCATCGCCGGAATCACCCTTCACGGGCGGCTACAAGCAGGGACAGACCGCGGCTCTTTCGTCACCTTCCTCTGCTGCGTGTTCTCCGTCACCGCATTCTCTGTACTCGCTCGCATTCTCGGCGAGCTCAAGCTCGTAGCCTCCGACGTCGGCCGGCTGGCGCTGTCGTCTTCGATGATCACCGACGGTGTCGCGTGGGTTCTCCTCGTATATTCCATCGCCCTGTCGCAGAGCAGAGGAAACGCGGCCTCCGCATTATGGGCGGTCATGTCCGGCGGGGTTTTCAGCGTGTTTGTCTTCGCGGTGGTGCGGCCGGCGTCTAGGTGGGTGATGAAGCGGACGCCGGAGGGGGAGGAGGTGGCGGAGCTCTACGTCTGCGTGATGCTGGTCGGGGCGATGGTGGCGGCGTTAATGGCGGATGTGATCGGAACGCATGCCATCTTCGGCGCCTTCGTGTACGGGCTGGCAGTGCCGAACGGGCCGCTGGGGGAGCTGCTGATCGAGAAGATCGGCGACTTCATTGAGGGTCTGCTGCTGCCGCTGTTCTTCGCCATCAGCGGGTTCCGGACGAACCTCCAGAACATAGTAGATTACGGCGCCGCCGGGATTCTTCTACTCGTCGTGACGGCAGCGGCGGCGACGAAGGTCGCCGGCGGTGTGGCGGCAGCGTTTTACATGGATCTGCCGCTGCACGATGGGATTTCGCTTGGGCTTCTCATGAATACGAAGGGGCTCGTCGAGCTGATCATCCTCAACATCGGATGGGATAAAAAAGTACGTATTTACTGTATGCAGTTTTCATTTTCTTTTGTAGTGTCATTTTGCGAAAAAAATATTAGATTCGAACGCCCGTCTATTGATAGCAGAGAGTTACACATATGAGTGAGTCCCGCTTTATGTATAACACCGTAAACAATGTTAAATTGCTGAGAGGCTAAACGGAGTATCCGGACTGTTTATACTATTCAGTCCCTGGTCAGCAGACTGGACCGTTCGTTCACTCTGACCAAACTGTTCGTTCAACCATCAGACAAGTAGTTATTAGGTAGGTATTTGTTCAAAAAAATAGGCATTGCCTGAAATTAGATAGGTATCAATTTCAAAAAATGTGATTGCATGTGATACTTACCGAATACTTACCTAATTTTAAACTATACCTACTTTTTTTAAGATAAACATTCACTTGATCAATAGCCAAACAGACCAGCTAGTCAGAGTGAATGAATAGTCCGATCGACTAACAAATTGTCCGGTTGGCTGACCAAATGATCTGTTCGACTGCTCAGTAACATAACCCCGCTTACGGCGTTATGTGCAAAGTGAGGCCCACGTATCAGCATGACTCTTGACTATTGGCGAACAGACGCCACACATGACTAGGCGTCTGAACCTAATAATTTTTCTTTCCCATCAACTCCATAAAATAAAATATTTTCTCTTTCCTTACCCAAATTTATCCTCCAACAAAACAAGCCCTTAGCATGCATAATTGAATAGTTATATGCATCGATCATACAACTTTTCTTTTAAGCTTCAAGATCTAAATCATGTGGTGCCCACGGCTTGCTATTTTGTAAGTCATGTGCACGATACCGCTTATAATATTTTAAGCTTTAATATTTAAGTCATGCATGTAATGTCCACAGCTTACATTTATTTTTATCTAATCAAACTTACATGTCTGTCTAGTCTAGCCACACTAAATTACAAAAGTTTTAATTTTACCATAAACACCTCACTCCTTTTTATTAAAACATATAACATTTAAAAACTTTGGCTTCTACCAATCCCACAATCTTTAGAACATCTTTTTTAAGGAATGCAGTATTCTCTGCTGCATAAAATTTGAAAATACTCGCATTCGAGTAGTCAACGAGTCAGCGACCCAAATAAGAGAAAAAATATATTAGTTGTAGATATCATATGAATTATAAAAAACATCTATTATAAGTTATATGATCGACTAAAATTGATTTCTCATTTATCCAAGTTGAGTAGATATAACCAGAGAGATATTTTTGCATTTCACTCTTGTATTTTTTAAAAAGCAAAATATTTTAAGAGTAAATTACACTCAAATTCTTTAATTTAAGATATAATAATATTGAGATTTATATTTTAAAAATTTTAACATTGAATTTCTGATTTTTAATATTTTAATATCTAAATTTTTTATTTTTTATTATTAATTTTTTTTAAAATTAAAACTATACACTCCCTCCTCACTGTGAGTGCATAAAGAGAGCGAAAAGAGTATAATTATAATTTTAAAAAAATTAATAATAAAAAAATTTTAAAAAAAATTCAGATTTGTATTATTATACTTTAAACTCAAAACCTAAATCTAATTTAACCATATTTTAAAAATAAAAAAAATGATATGCAAGCAACTGAACAAATTAATCATAAAAAATTTGAGAACTACTAAATAATATTTTTATTTATTAGATTAGTGTATAATATATTAAATAATGCATACATCTGATAGATAAATTACTGTTTAAAAATCTTGAAATTTTTAACAACTCTATAAAGTTACATAACATTGTTCTTTAAAAATTTACAACTCCTCTCTGCTAGATCTTCAAATTTCAGATTTAGCATAACCTTTTTTAAGGTAATGATTAGTTTAATGTTATTCTAATATTATATAATATTATTTAGATTTCATTAAAAATAAAGAAAAATAATTTTTAAATTTTTTAAATAAAAAATATTATATAAATCATTTACATGAGAGAAACTAACCAGCTTTCCGTAATCATCTTTTGTGGCTCGGCCGCAGGTCCTGCGCGAGCAAACGTTCGCAATCCTGGTCGTACTATCGGTGGTCGTCACGGCGCTGGTCAGTCCGTTGGTCAACGTCATCGCCAAGCCATCCCGCCGCTTCGTCCCCTACAAGCGGCGAACTATCCGGTGGTGGAACCCCGACTCCGAGCTCCGGATCCTGGTCTGCCTCCACGCCTCCACGGAAGCCCACTCCCTCATCTCCTTCCTCGACCTCTCCCACCCCACCAAGCGCTCCCCCTTCTTCGTCTTCTCCCTCTACCTCGTCGAGCTCGCCGGCCGCTCCTCCACCCTCATCGTCGTCAACACTAGCGCCGCCGCCGTTGGGGCAGCCGCCGCTGGTCGCAGCCGCCACCAAACCGAATCCGACCACATTACCCACGCCTTCGAGACCTACGAGCAGCACGCCGGCGGCGTCTCCGTTCAGTGCATCACCGCCTTCTCGCCCTTCTCCACCATGCACGAGGACGTCATCTCCGTCGCCGAGGACAAGCACTGCGCCCTCGTCCTCCTCCCCTTCCACAAGCACCAGACCGTCGACGGCGCCATGGCCGTCACCCACCCCGCCATCCGCTCCCTCAACCAGAACGTCCTCGACGGAGCCTCCTGCTCTGTTGGCATCCTCGTCGACCGCGGCCTCGCCGGCAGTCGGCACAGAGTGGCGCTCCTCTTCATCGGCGGCTCCGACGACCGTGAGGCGCTCGCGTTCGTCACTCGCCTGGCGACTCACCCGAGCGTTGCGCTCACTGTCGTGCGGTTCCTGCCGTGCGACGCCGGCGGTTCCCCGGAGGACGAGGACTGCGTCGCGCAGTTTCAGGCGGAGACGGGGAGGGAGGTGGAATTCCTGGAGAGGATGGTCAGCAACGCGGAGGAGACGGTGGCGGTGCTGCGGGAGATGGAGGGGAAATACGATCTGTATGTTGTGGGGAGGGGAGAGGGGGATTCGTCGCCATTGACGGCCGGATTGACGGAGTGGAGCGAGTGCCCGGAGCTCGGGGCGATTGGGGATCTGCTGGCCTCGCCGGATTTTGGGTCGACGGCGTCTGTGCTGGTGCTGCAGCAGGGGAAGAGCAGAGAAGGGTCGCCGACGGAGGTAGATGGCAGCTCGGTGGTGCTGCCGATGCCGTGGAGCCCCGTGAAGAGGGCGCCGGCGCCGGCACCACCGCCCTATTTCGGAGGAGATCAGCGGGAAAGGGAGGCGGATAGAGGAATTAGGGCTTGATGGACTCTCCCAGTGAAAATAAATTAGAAAGCTTTCATACAGAGCTCTGGTAGATGAACAGCGTCTTCAATACCATTTAGCCTAAAAAAAAAAACATTTACATACATATCTTTTAATTCATCTTAAATTACATATTAAATTTTCTATTTTTTTATTTTACAACTTCACCCCTAAATCATCCAAAAATAACATATCTATGCATTTCTCATGATTTTTTTTTTCATCTTAAATTACATATTAAATTTCTTATTTTTTAATTTTACAACTTCACCCCTAAATCATCCAAAAATAACATATCTACGCATTTCTCATGATTTTTTTTTTTTAAAATTATTAATTATAATTATTTGGATACTTATTACTAATAATAGGTATATACAAAATATTATGAATATATACAAAATATTATATATATATATATATATATATATAATTATT
>JAEMOT010002567.1:213635-226231 GCA_019297695.1 Apostasia ramifera | reverse complement strand
TATATATATATATATATATATATATATCTATATATATATGTGGGCTGTAGATGAGTTTGGCCTGTCATTTCATATTCGAGTCGGGAAAGTAAGGCGGCGACATCGCCACTCGCCAGTGCCCTAGCTCGATAGCCGTCGTCGTTCTCCTCTTGCTGTATACTCGCATAGCAGGAGCTGCACGAGCTCGTAGGATGTTAACTGCCGAATCGAGCTGAAGCTCGCAGCTACGTAATGCAAAGAGTGGGGGGTTTTCTTCGCCGGTCGCTTTGCGTTCTTCATCACACCGTGAGAGTGCAAGATTCATGGTACGTGCACTTGCGACTTTCACACCATTCTTCGATGTTGTAGGTATTGAATTACTGGAGCGTGCTTAGACTGCTGTAAAGCTTTTTGCTTGAACGAAGCTGTTTATATGTTGGAAATCAAACTCAAACAAATCTCCTCTTAAACTAAAGATTGCAGAGAACAATGAAAACAGAGAGCCAAACACAGTTTCAGGAAGACAAAAACAGATCCATAATATTTTCTGACAGAAACAGATTTTTATACATATTGCCTAAAGAGAAATGCTTTGTAGCCCCCATAAGTTAGCCCAAATTTTGAATCCAACAATGATTTTATATTACACCTATGTGGTAATAGTGTCACATAGACAAAAATAATTCTTTTGCCTATGTGACACTATTGCTTCATAGGAATTTTAGTTTGATTCAAAGTTTGAAGTCATTTATTAAGGATGTGTAACATTACTCATTAAATATTATATGACTATTTCAGATATGTAACTAATAGACTTGTCTTGTAATTTTGTATCAACTTCCAACACTCCCCCTTGATGTAAAATCTGTAATACATAGCATTGATCTGAGTTGGATGAACTTTGAGTAAGGCAGTGCTTTAGTAATACTATCAGCAACTTGATCATTGGTCACTCAATGTTTAAAAAAACTTGACCTTCTACAACTACTTTGCAAATATAGTGATGTAATTCAATGTGCTTCATTCTTTCGTGAAACACTAGATTTTTAGTCATTAAGATGGCTTCCATGTTATCACAAAATATAGTTGTAGCTTGTAATTGAGTATACTTTAGATCCTCTAGAATTCTTCACATCCAAATTGCTTGACAAACTGAAGCCGAAGCAATATATTTAGCTTCAGATGATGATAATGCTGTAGTTGCCTGCTTTTTAGAACACTGTGATATAACTCATGACCCAAGATTTAAGACAATACCACTTGTGCTTTTTCTATCATCTATACATCCTACCCAACCATTATCAGTAAAACCA
Source organism: Apostasia ramifera (assembly GCA_019297695.1). Taxonomy (NCBI): domain Eukaryota; kingdom Viridiplantae; phylum Streptophyta; class Magnoliopsida; order Asparagales; family Orchidaceae; genus Apostasia; species Apostasia ramifera. The sequence continues at coordinate 224,939 of JAEMOT010002567.1, read as the reverse complement.
AGCAATTTAATTTCAAAAGTTTTCTCATACCAAATTCCATAAGTGAAAGTTGCCTTAACATAACGCAAGATACATTTTGCTGCACCAAAATGATGAAGTGAAGGACTTTGCAAGAACCTTGAAATCATACTCACAGAATATAATATCAGGACGAATGTGGCATAAATATATTAACCCTCCAACCAAGCTTCTGAACATTTTCTCATCTACTTTTGTTCCATTATTCACTATCAGCTTCTCTAAGTAATTCATAGGAGTGGAACAAGCTTTGCAATTTACCATATTGAACTTTGCAAATAAATTCAATGCATATTTTTCTTGTAATACAAAGATACCATCTTCTTAATTTGTAGGCCAAGAAAATAATGCATAAATCCCAAATATTTCAAATTCATTTAGCATGCTGTCCCTAAACTCTTAATTAACTTATTTGAAGAACCAACATATATAATATCATAAACATAAACACACACCAAGAGAATATCTTTACTTTGCACCTTCACATGTAAAGTAGGTTCACTGTTGCTTCTTTGAAAGGCATTTTTTTGAAGAAACATTTCGAGACAACTCTACCAAGCTCTTGGAGCTTGTTTGAGACCATATAAAAGCCTTCTTTAATTTATATACTTTTTCTTCTTTTCCAACAATAACAAGGCCTAGAGGTTGTTAGATATTGACTTCTCCAAAATTTCATTTAAAAAGGTTGATTTAACATCACATTGGAATACATGCCAATTCATCTGTGCTGCCAATGATAAAACAAGTCTTAACAGTCTCAAATTGAGCAACTGGAGGGAATGTTTCAAAGAAATCTACCCCATATTGTTGTACATATCTTTTAAGAACTAGTCTTGACTCATATTTCAGTATATTTCATCTTTACCTTATAGACCCATTTAACTCTAATGACATTCTTACCTAATGGTAGAAGCTCTTCTAAATATTATTCATTGGGAAATTTACATCTGTCACTTCCAAAGAGCAATTATTTTCCGGCGGCACCCCCAAAATCCATTATTTTTAGGCAGCACCCCTCATTTTGGGTGAATTTATAGGTAGCACCTCGCTTTTGAAGTTACATAAGGGTGCTGCATAAAAATAATGGACTTTGGCGCCTGAAAATAATGGATCTTTGGGGGTGACAAATGTAAATCCCCCTTATTCTTTTCAATAGAATCAATTTCTTCTTTCATGGATTTCTCCCATTCCACTTTTCCTTGAGCTTCTTCATAACTTATGGGTTTTGCAGCCATCAAAGCAAAAATGTAAGATTCATAAACATCTTTCAATAATTTTACCTTTTTTTGTGGACTATCCAAGTCCAAGGTGCTGGCCAAGATGTCAAAATTAGCTGGACCATGGGATGCATTATCTTTAACAGAGCTTGGTGACATTGTACATGACCGAGTTACTTCATCTTGCTCTGTTGCTATTACCTCCATTTCATTTCCAAGTGCTAAGTTTGATTTTTGATCTTCATTCCAATTCCAGTAGCTGCTTTCATTAAAAATAACATCCTTTTGAATAATTAATTTCTTATTCACTGGATTGTATGGTCGATAACCTTTTGTCTCACTACTTTATCCACAAAAATACATTTTTCATTTTTCTTATCCATAATCAGTGGAGTCAATAAGAGCATAAGCAAAACAGCCAAATTTTTTTTAAACCACTTACTATAGGTTTCCTCTTTGTCCATACTTCATATGGAGTCATGTTTCTCACCGCTTTGGTAGGAGAAATATTGAGAAGATAAACTGAAGTTACAACTGCTTCAGCCCAAAATTCATTTGGAAGATGCTTCTTGCTTGACATACATCGAGCCATCTCAATCACAGTTCGATTCTTTCTTTTAGCCATTCCATTTTGTTTAGGAGTTTTTCTTACAACAAACTGTATATAAATGCCATTATTCTTACAAAAAGATATGAAGTCATTAGATAATAATTCTCCTCCTCTATCAGTACAAAGAGTCTTATATGAAAACCCACTTTGCTTTTCTGAAAATACTTTGAACTGCTGAAACTTTTGTAAAGTTTCAGATTTTTATGAAATAAACTATACCCAACTCATATGAGTGAAATTATCAATAAATAATAAGTAACTTTTGTTGAGAGATTGAGTTACTCTCACGGGACCACAAAGATCTGCATGAACTAGCTCCAAAGATGTCTTAGATTTCCAAGTAACACCAACAGGAAATGAGGATCTATGATACCTTCCATATATACAACTTTCACAAATATCAATAGTATTGGTAATGGAAGGTAATCCAGAGACCATTTTCTTCTTATTCAATAACTTCAAAGCATTAAAATGTAAATGCCCATAGTGTAATTGCTACTGCCATGATTCTTCATTTTCTCCAGCTACTAATGCACATTCATTAAGATTTGAAATATTTAATGGTAACATCTTATTGTTAGTCATAGGAATCTTAATAAGAAGTTTGTTTGATTTTTTTTGTACACATAGCATCATGAAATGTAATAAGAAGCCATTTCGAATCAATTGTCCGACATTGAGGCAATTATGTGCTAAACCAGGTGTATAATAATCATCATGAATAGATTTTTGAATACCTGATTTGGTCTGTATGAAGATAGATCCCATTCTAGCAATTTAGATCTTCTTAGCATCACCTAACCTAACGTCCTTCTTAATTGATTCATCCAAGCTTTTAGATAAAGCTCTTTCTCCAGTCATGTGATTATGTCACTCACTATCAATAAACCAAAGACTGGATTTTTCAGCATCTAAATAAGCAAGAAATATAGCATCATCTTCTTTCTTTTCCTCTATGAATTTAGCTTGTTGCTTCTCTTTTTCCTAGCACTATGCTTCTTTTTGGCCAAAGTCCACGACCTCTTCCTTGACCACGATATCCACCTCATTCATGACCTTGACCAGGATGGTTTTGTTTACAACCACTTTCTTCAACTTTCCCTTTGCTGGAAATCTCTAATTCGAAGTGAAAAACTTGCTCTAACCCATTGTCATTGTGGCATTTTATCGTTCTTTATGAGCCTTCAGGGAATTTGATAATTCAGCATGCGTCCTTAGATTTTGAAATAATAATAACAATATTCTTATATTTAGAAGGATGACTTCTCAAAACTTTTTCTACAACCTTTTGATCTAAAATATCTTCACTAATTGTTCTCGTTTGATTAAAAATAATTGAGTGTCTAAAAAGGAAAATTTGAATAGATTCACCTTCCTTAATATAAGAAGTTTCAAATTCTCTTCTTAACCTTTAGAGCGTCACACTAGTTACCTTGAAATCTCCATGGTACTTTCTCTTTAAAATAGTCCAAGCTTCATTTGATTTGGTGGCATCAGCATTTGATTGGATTTTTTATTTAAATTATTATTTAATGCACATCTTAGCATTATTTAGTAAAAATATATTTTGTAGAAATTTAAAATATTTTTAAATGAAAAAATATATTTTAATATTATAATATTGTTAACACGTGGTTCCTGCGCTGCAATACAGCTTGCTGCAATACAAGCAAAGCTTTTGCATTCTTTTTGCGAACTTCCTTCAAATCAGATGTCTCTACTCTAGAATTGCTCTCTATTTTTGTATGGCCATATTCTACTAGATCCCAGAGATCTTGTGAAATGAAGAAGGTTCTCATTTCAATGTTCCAAAACTCATAGTTTTCACCATTGAAAATGAGTACTAAAGTTGGAGAGAGATTAAGATTGTTCAGTGCATTAGCCATTTACAAGAAATAAAAAAGAAACTACCTCTGTTCCGAAGTTCTTTACGCCAGCCTCTATCTCTCAGAAGCCTTTTACATTGAACTTTTCTAAATTAACGACACCCAAACCAATGCAAACCTGGCTTTGATACCAAGATGTTGGAAATCAAACTCAAGCAAATCTTTCTTAAGCTAAAGATTGCAGAGAATAATGAAAAACAGAGAGCCAAACACAATTTCAGGAAAATAATAATAAAATCATAATATTGTCTTACAAAAACAAAGTTCTGTACATATTACATAAAAACTGACAAGATAACTAACAACACAAAGATAAAACGTGGCTAATAATTGTAAAGGCAAAACAATTAAATATTAAATGACTATTTAGATCTGTAACTAAAATAGGCATATCTTGTAATTTTTCATCAACTTTCAACAATATCATAGAGCGGGTTTAATGGTCTATAATTCATGATGCCAAGTTTCAACATTGCCACGAAACCTCAAGAACATTGATTATCTACTATCACGTTAATTTACAACAACAACAACAACAACCAAGCCTTAATCTCATTAGGTGAGATCGGCTGCATGAATCTTTTGTTTTCATTGCGCTCTATTAATTAACAAATTGTTATCTAAGTCTAAGTAACTAAGATCACTTTTTATAGTTTATTACCATTTCTTCTTTGGTCTCCCTCTTCCTCTTTGTATATATCATGTTAATTTAGTAAATCATAAATCTCTAAAGCGTGATACGACTTAGAATAATAAGCTGGGTAGTCATTCACTAGCATCGATCTATCCACCTTTTTCTTTTTGCTTTTTGATCCTTTCCGATTAACTTGTGGTGTCTTGCCCTTGTCATTTTTCCATTAAATAATACTACATATCCCACAAACTAGGTACCGAAGGTTGTCAGACCTTTCAACTATAACTTTATCCATTGGAAGAGTGCATTGCTCAATGCTCTTATCCAATGGATATAATTGTTGTCAAAGGTTTTAGAACATTTGGGAGCTAGTACGTATCATTTTTCTTTTCAATTTTTGTGTCAGGTTGAATAGATGGATAAAAGAAATTCCTTCAAATAGAAAAGAAGAGAGGGGATTTAGTTTAGTATTATGAACTACTTTTACCCTCTTTTTGCATATTCTGAACCAAAATTCTTATGTTAACTCCCCTAAGTTTACAATTAGGGGTGTTTTTGTATTCAATTTTGTAACCTCTACATTAGTATTATTCTTTCTCTATCAATTTCCTTGTGCAAAGTGGGGATCTTCTTGTTAATAGGAATTTATATATTACCATTTTAGTGAAGTTGGTGTGCTACTTATATTTGTTTTTTGTGTCCAGGAAGTGGAGCACAGGTGTGCCGGTATGGCTAGCCCATGGTTGCTTTCATGTTCTCTTTTATGTCTAATTATAACTTTTTAAAACGTAATCCATAAAAAACTTTTCATTTTGTAGTTTGGTGTAAACAGTTGTTATGCCACCAAAGCAGGAGATGACCAGAAAGCAAGATACTCCTTTGGTGAATTGATTTCAAAAATCCCTTCACAAAAACCCGATGTATCAAAGGCAATGAAACCATCAGAGTAAATTTTTTATTGTCATTTTACAGCATTTTATTTATATATTGATAATTTCATTTGATTTGATTATTTTGTTGAATTAATGTCTTGGTTACTGTGATTTTTTTGGTGTGGATCTGTATGTTTATTATGTTCTGATCTTTATGTCTGTTTAGCAAGTCCTTAGTAAACTCTATGCAGTTCCTTTCATTCTTCAGTTATTAAAAATGTTTTAAAATTGGTGGTTCTTTGTTTGAGTTATAATTCCACATTTTGATTATGTTAATTGCATTTCTTTAAGGTGTTGGGAAAATTTACCACCTAACCTTATTTTACTTGTATTCATCACCAAGGTTTCTATAATTTAAATCTTATAGCACAATGCACGCTGTGGCATGCCATATATTGGCACTCTTGGAGAGTAATAGTAACTAGAATTTATTTCAAATTAAAAGTAAGATGCATTGACCTTTTATGTGATGCTTCTCCAAAAATTTTTTGGTTTTTCAGAGCTTTTTAAGCTTTTCATGAGACATTACAGGATGTGTCAGGCTTCATAATTGTAGCATTCAGTTTTGGCTTCAAGGGTCTTTATTATGAAGCCAACATCAGTATTTTGTGAATTGTCTTCACTCTTTCCTTATCTAGAGCATCTATTTGCAAAACAATACCAGATTTTTTGAAACTTAATATATCTATACTCCAAAACAATTCGAGATCTTAGGACACTTCACATATCTGTACTCCAAAACAATTTCAGATCTTTAGAAACTTAATATATCTATACTCTTATCATCCAATAATCCTGGACTTTATCCTGTATTGGAATTTATCTTCTTCTTTACTTGGTTGATACTACCCACCATGCAGAATTCAAATTGCATTAAGCTTGTGTAGTTATTTGTCATGGTATATCCATCTTCCCAGATATATGTAATTGCTATTCTATGTTAGAATGGAGGTTAATTAACATTTACTTCTCATTTCCAGCCAGATTATCAAGTAGCTGATGTAATTATGCAAGAGAACAAGGAACCAGTTCGCATGCAGCCTGCGGGTAAACGCATTTCATCAGAGGAAAAGAAGAAGTTTCTTGTGAATACGGTATGCATGCCCTTTTACTTTTCTTTGTAGAAATATGAAGTGTTATCCTTGTTTGAAAATTTTGGAGGATCATTACCGTTGTTCTTTAAGTATTTTAATGTATTTAATGTAATTGTGATAATACATCTTGAGTTATTTATGTGCTGTTTGTTGATTAAATGCCCATGATGATGATGTAAAACAGGGAGTGTAGGAAGAGAAGAAGTAGAGTGGAAGACAAAGAAGAAGAGGGAGAAGAGGAGGAATAAGAAAGAGAGAAATTACAATAAGAGGAAAATAATTTTTGTTTCACCAAAAGCTGCCAGTACTTAGAATGATAGGGCTCTTTATAGAAGCCCATGCTCAAAGGAAACAACTAAAATCCAATAATTTCAAATAAAAGTTTTTGTGAACTCAAATGCTCAATAGGAAACATAATAAGGCAAAATAACTAATCCGGCTCAAATCTTCAATTCAAAATTTTCTTGTGCTTGTAATATTTGAGCCGGAAATCATGAGAATCAGTGGGTGGACGCCATCAAATGAAATGATTGTTTATGTTGTTAGGATATATATATGTATGTATGTATGTATGTATGTATACAATGTGTAGTTCTTAACATATATTTATGGCATTGTTGATATGCAGAATATTTTGTGGATCTTGAATATAACTAACATATCTCCCCCAATTATAGCCATCGGTAGTGTCTTTCTTCCTGCTTACTCTCTTGTTCACACAATTAAACTTGATCCTTGGTGCCAACATTCTGCTGCCCTGGTGCCAGGATCTCAACCATTCTGTCTTTTTTTCCTGTGACTGTACAAAGTACCATGCACATTTCCAACTTTTAGGCACTTTCTATTTCCAATCCCTTGCCTCTCTTATGGCTTCCATTGCATGCCTTGGTGTCTCTCTCTCTCTGCCTTCTCTACCAGTAGTTCCCCTTCACTTGTATCATTAGATTTCATGAAAATCTTATCTGCATTATTTGATGGATCAGTTCATTCACTGTGACTTCCACTAACTCATTTCTCATTATCAAAAAATCATTTCTGAGTGAATTTGTTTTGTGAAAATGTTCTTTAGGTTTTTTCATTTTATTGGCTGGAATATGGAAATTGATAGTAAACCATGGTCGCAAGAGCTATGGTAGTACTTCTCGAGAAACTGATTATACTATTTGTAGATTTCTAATCACCTAATAGATGAGACGGGATGTGATAAATCATATATAGGCTTTTTCAGGTTTAGGGTTTACGGCTTGGGCTTCAAAATAGTTATTTGTCTTATGAAATGTCTATCTTGTACTCTGAGTATTTGTCTCATGAGATGTCTATGTATCTGATGGTGAATCTTCTTCAATTTACAAGCTTTACAGTTTGAAGATTATAAACCAATCTAATCAAGTTGCAGCTTCTTGACCTAAAAGACTCGAAAGAAGTTGTTTATGGAACTCTTGATGCTTGGGTTGCTTGGGAGCAAGATTTTCCTTTGGCCTTGCTGAAAAGAGCATTGCTTGATCTTGAAAAGGAGGAACAATGGCACCGGGTTGTTCAGGTAGAATTATCGATGAATGATACTTTTGTTATTATGTACCTCGTTTTTTTTTTTTTAATTATTATGTGTTTCTTTGTTAACTAGTTTTCTTCCAAAGCCTGCTGAGCCAAGTAGACTTTACATTCTATGGACATCTTATGTCATTGAGAATGAAAAATTGATTATTTTGCAGGTTTGAAGTACTCATTTATCTTTTTTGAAGGTTATCAAGTGGATGTTAAGTAAAGGTCAAGGAATCACAATGGGAACATATGAGCAGTTAGTACGTGCTCTGGAAAAGGACCATAGAGCAGAAGAAGCTCACAACATTTGGGAGAAGAAGATCAGTTATGACCTGCATTCAGTGCCATGGCGGTTCTGTGATCTTATGCTATCAATTTATTATCGTAATAACATGCTAGAGAGGCTTGTGAAGGTACATTCTTTTAAACTGCTCTATAGTCAAATTTGTAGTTTCTAAACATTGTTAAACTCAAAACTGTTTTGTCTATTGTCAACCGGTTAGCTCTTCAAGGATCTTGAGTCATATGACCGCAAACCTCCATGGAAATCTATTGTGCGGAAAGTTGCAGATGCATATGAAATGTTGGGCTTACTCGAAGATAGAAATAGAATGCTGGAAAAGTACGACCACCTGTTTTCTATTTTTTCATCACTTCACGGAAGAAAAGAACGTTCTCAAAGAGGTATTGCAGCACATAAGATGCCCTCTAGTGGCTTGTCATTTTAATTTCAAATCTCTTTTCAACATATTTGTCACCTTGGAGGAATTTCCATTTGTTTTGTGCGCTAATAAGCTAGTTATGCCATCTTAACCCATTTGTATGAATATTTCACGCAACCACCATATTGGCTGCCCTTAGTCCTGACAGTTGCTTGGTTTAATTTGACAAGTATGTTAAAACATAAGTACATAACATTATTGGAAGTTGTACAAAATAATGGAGGGGTGTTTACCTGTAGAAGCTCTTGTACGTAAATATGACGGCTTTTAAGTTACAACATTAAAATAGGATTACTGCATGGGACCTTGAAATTGAATCACTTGTGCCCAAAATGTGTTGCTTTAACAACAAATTCATGCAGCCGACCTGAGCTAGTTTGAGATATTTGTTGTTTCAAGTCACTTATAGAAGATAATTGCTGACGCCATTTCAGAAAAGCTTCTCGTACTCTACAATTAAGTAACTGGTCATGATTATGAATCTGGAGAATCCATATTGATTTGAGCAATGTTTAATCACCATAGAATTAGAGCCAAGTACGAAACGTTGATTCCTATCTTAATGTTCTTGAAGAATTTGCAGTAAGGTCTTATTTTTTCAGGTAAGAAGAAAACTATAAGCAAAACGGCCATGGATAAATCAGCTGCAAAAGCTGCACCAATCGACTCTGGCTCCCAGACATAAAGTGGACTTCCCATAGTGATGAGTTACCATAGAATCTTGGTCTTGTGCTCATGTTTTATTTTTTAATAGTTGGAAGCACTCCATTGAAAATAGGGTGATGCTTTTTGCAAAAGCCTCTTACCAACAATGGCTTCGTCAACCTTTGTATTCTTCCTCTATGTTAACTACAGTAAATTGTTGATGTAACAGCTTGTATTTGATTTTTTTTTTTAGATTTTTTTATATCTTGATCATAGATTTAGATTTGAGCTTGTTTGAAATGATTCGGCATTGATTTGACTGATTGGTGTTGATTGAAGATATGAAGTTGACTTAAAAACAATATAAATTTATTATATTCTTTTCATTAAAATATTTTCTTAGTTGTATATTAAAATCATTTAGGCCCGTTTGTTTTTAAATTTAGAATTAACCTAATATAATTTTAATCTGATATATCACATCACACATAAAATTTAGTATTAAAAATTAATTTTATTTTATATTTTATATATATTATTAAAATAATAATTAATTTATATCATATTTCTTATATATTTTAATATAATAATTAATTTTATATCACATTTTTCAAATATTTTAATATAATAATTAATTTTATTTCATATTATTTATAATTTTTAATAAAAAATATTTTTATTCAAATTTAATTTTAACCTTCTTAAATTTAATCTGATAAACAAACAGATTTTTAGTTTTATTTTTTTGTTGTTATGTGCTGAGTTCTCTATATAAAGATGTCGTTTTTTATTATAATAGTAGATTATTTGTTGTCGTGCACTGGTATTTTCCTCTCATCATAATATAAAAAACTCTTGTTCTCCTGCCTCATCTCGGTCAAATCAGCCACATGAATTATACGCCTCCTGAACGATGTCATCTGGGTGTCCTCCGTTTCATAAAAAAACAGAGTGCAAAGCTTCTTCTAACTCAATAGAAAAAGGAGTTTATCTAAAATTAAGAGATTTAAGATTTAAATTTATATTATTATAATTTTTAATTGGGATGAAAATTTATAGTGTTTGGGCAACAAAATCAAAGAAAACAATACTCCTGTTGCTCTAAGAAAATTTTAGAAAATAAAATTATTTTTGTGCTGTAACTTACAAAATAGAGTTTGTAGTTTCATAGGTATTTAGAATTTTTAAAAAATTGGTAGTCATATATTTAATAATTTTTTTAAATGCATGTTAAAGTAGATTGAACTCGAATTTTTTAAATTTAAAGTTAATTTTATTTGATTAGATTAAAATTTATTTGTGTTTAAATTAAGTTGAATTGAACGCGCCGTTGCCGGGTCCCAAGTCCCGGATGAGAAACGCGGAGGGTTGCGTTAGGCAGTCGACAGCCAGCGTAAAACTTGTCGAATTAATCATGACATGAATCCTTTAGAAAATTGCGTTAAAGCTAGGGCGTTCCCTGGAAGCGACGCGCTGTATTGCCTGAATACAGTGAAAAATGAGCAAGGGCCGCTGCATCGGCGCCCGGGTGTAGTGAAAAATGAGCAAGGGTCCCCACATCATGGACGGATGCGGGTAAAGAAGCTAGTCCATCATAGTAGAACTCAAGTAAGTAGGATTAGATTAGGAACTTGGAATATAGGCAGCCTGACGGGCAAGCTAATGGAGTTGGTGGATATTATGATTCATAGAAAGATTAATATTTTGTGCCTGCAGGAAACAAAATGGGTTGGAGAGAAAGTTAAGGAAATTGATGGCCTAGGTTTTAAACTTTGGTACTCTGGTAAGAATAAAAATAAGAATGGAGTGGGTATAATTCTGGATAAGAGCTTGAAGGATCATGTAGTGGAAGTTAAGAGAAATTGTGATAGAATTATGGCTTTAAAAATTATAATCAATGGAATGATTATTAACATTGTAAGTGTGTATGCTGCCCAAGTTGGCTTAGATGCGAGCACAAAAGAAAAATTTTGGAATGATTTAAAAGAGTTAATACAAGAGATA
>JAEMOT010002567.1:171956-211768 GCA_019297695.1 Apostasia ramifera | reverse complement strand
TCTCATCCAAAATTAAGGATAAATTTTATAAAACTGTAGTAAGACCAGCGATGATATATGGTGCTGAATGCTGGCCTGCAAAGAAGAAACATACAAATAAAATAAATATTGCAGAAATGAGAATGTTAAGATGGACGTGTAGATATACACGAAAGAATAGAATGAGAAATGAGTATATCCGAAAGAAAGTTGGTGTTGCACCAATTGAGGATAAACTTAGAGAAAGTCGGCTTTGATAGTTTGGACATCTAAATCGTAGACCAATTGAAGCTCCAGTTAGAAAAGCTGAGTTATTGGATTTTGCCCATGTACAAAGAAGAAGAGGGAGACCAAAGAAGACATGACAAGAAACTATAAGAAGTGATCTTAGTTACTTAAACTTAGATAAGAATTTGGTAACTGATAGAGCGCAATGGAAACAAAGGATTCATGTAGCCGACCCCACCTAGTAGGATTAAGGCTTGGTTGTTGTTGTTGTTTGTTGAACCTTATTTTTAGTGTTATTTTAAGATTTATATATTTGTTTGACACATATATTACTTATAAATTTTAATTAAATTCATATATATAGTGTATATTTTTATAACTTATTTTTTTTAATTCACGTTTTCAAAATATATATATATACTTAAAATATTTTTTATATATTAAAATATAAATATTAAATTGATTAACAATTGAGGTGGTTTTATTTAAATTGATTTTAAGAATCAATTGAGTAAAATGTGAGAGTACTTAAAAGGGAGTTTTGCGTTTAGAACAAAATTAACAGCTCCAAGTAACGGCAGTGTTAAGTTAAAAAAAAAATATTTACCTATATATCACATCATTTACCTTTATTTATACATTATTCATACATTCTTAGTTAATTATGCTATGCACACTCAAAATATTATAAAGCTTACATATACACATTTGAGTTAAAACTCATCAAAATTTATTTAAAAAAAAAATTTCGTTAGTAAATCATTAAAATCACATTTTTACCCTTAATAGTACATATTTTTTCTTTCTCAATGCCACACTAAAGCGCTGATCTATCTTAAAATTAATTCACATTACGGATGTCTCCTTCCCTTGCCACCACCTAAACATCAAGATTTTAGTATTGTCACTCAAAATATATTTAAATATCCTTAAAATAATATAATAAACGGCTCAGATTTTTTGTAACCTAACTATAGTTAGGTTATTGAAAAATTATGATTACTCATTATAATGAAAACAAGTTAAAGTGTGTGTAAAAATTTATAATGTTTTAAATGTGCATAGCGTAATTAACAAAGAATGAATGATTAATACATAAATAAAGCTAAATGAGCGTTTGGTTCGTTGTTATGTTAGTGTTATGTTATGTAATTTAGATGTCATGATATCTAGATATTATTTTTTAATTAATAATTTTATGGGGGATTTACATACAGAACACTGAATTCATCACAAATTACGTATTTCACCATCGTTTAGTAAATATTACGCATATGAGTTTTACATTTCTATTGTAACAATAGCCAACATAAGCAAAGTGTGATATGCGTAATATTTACTAAATGATGGTGAAATGCGTAATTTGTGATGAATTCAGTGTTCTGTATGTAAATCCCCCTAATTTTATAATCTAATAGAAGATTATTTATACATGTCATTAAATCAAACGATTACTTTCTCTAGATAATATAACATAATATTAAAATAACATTAAACTAAATGTCTCCTAAATGGTGTGACATGTAGTTAAATATTAAAAAAAAAATGATTTCTTGAATGAATGCCATGGAATATTACAATAAAATACAATAAAAATTAAAGTTTGCAGAGAAAACCCCCATTCCCCTTCCATTGCCCCTCAGCTATATAATTCGTACTATAAATATATATAGATAGAATTACATTATACTACGTATCAGATTACGAGTAAGGATGGGGAACGGGGAGGTCCACCACCGCGCCGCACCGGAGGGCGTTTTCCGGCATGTTGTACTCGTCCCGGAGGGAGTGCTCCGGCGAGAGGACGCTGACATAGAGCTCCTGACCGAGGTAGCGCCGATCCCAGATCTCCGACCTCAAATTCCACATCCCGGCGTTGTCGAACGTCAGCATGATCGCCGTCCACGACTTGGGGTACACCTGGATCGTGTGCCGGCTCACGGCGTCGAGCAGGTTGTAGGTCCGGCGGCTCTCCGGCGACCACCTCCCCGGGCCCATGCCCGCAGGGAAGAAGGAGTACCCGTCCAGGTGGTACGACTGCACGGAGGTCTCCGGGTTCTCTAGGATGATCTCGATGAAGGTCCTGAAAGCGGCGGTGATCACGTTCGGGGCCACCGTGATAGGCGCTCCTGCCGCCGGCGGCTCGTCGGCGATCAGGTTGTACTTGAACACGGTGGCGTTGATGCCGAAGTACTCGGCGAGCTTCAGCGGCACGTCAGTGTCGCGGTGGGAGACGCCGTTGAGGGCATATCTGTAATTATCAGGTGATTAAACTTTTTAATTAAATCATATTATCATATTTTTATATATATTTAAGTTTGACAAGCACCGCACCGGAGCTTGCCGTCGGCGACGCCGGTGGAACTGGAGAGCTTGATGGTGCGGGTAATGTTGATCTGACCGTAGTGGTAGGATCCCTGGGGGTTGGGGCGGGCCGCGCTGGCGGTGAGGTTCCACCGGAAGGAACGCCACTGGTTAAGGGACCAGGCCCAGGTGGTCGGCGCCGGAGGGAGAGGAGCGGCGGCCGGGGTGCTGCTCCCGGAGTAGCGAACGACGGCGGTGGTCGTCTGGTCGTTCTTCTGGAACCGGGTAGAGGCGACGATGAAGTAGTCGCCGGGGGTCTGGTCTGCGGCGACGAGGACGGAGTAGCACTGGCCGGCGTGAACGTCGAGGGAGTCGTAGACGTTCTGGACGGTGTGGCTGCCGTCGATCTCCACCAGCTTGAGATGGTGCCCCTGGATCCGGAAGTTGAGGGAGGCTTTCAGCCCCACATTGCAGACGCGGTAGCGGTAGACCTTGCCGGCATCCATGGTGAAGATAGGAGCGGCGGCGGCACCGGAGCCGGAGGAGGCGCCGTTGATGAGGACGCCGCGGGCCCGAGTGAGGCGGCGGCCGGAATCGAGGAGGCGGGCGAGCTCCTTGTGGCTCCCACGGCCGTAGTAGTCGCTGAGGAGGACGTCAAACTCCGCCGCTGGTGGGGCGAAGGGCACGGGGATGAGGAGGCGGCTGTGAACACGGATGGGGCCGTAGCCGCCGGCAGCCTTCTGCATGCCTAGAGAGGGATAGTAGTAGAAGCTGCCAATTTGATCCTTCGGCTGCCAGTGATAGGTGAAGTTGCCGCCAGGGGGAATCGGGCAGTTGCTGCCGGGCACGCCGTCCTGCCACGAGTTCTTCCGGTGCTGGATGCCATTCCATGAGAGAAGGAAGGGCTCGTCGAGGTTGTTGAAGACGTTGACGACGATGTTGTTGTTGCTGGTGCAGTTGATGACGGGGCCGGGGAACTGCCCGTTGATGAGGATGACCTGCTGGGGGACACCGAAGGGGGAGATGGTGCCGTAGGTGACGTTCCAGGTGAAGAAGAGGTAGGGGTCCTCAGCGCGGACGGCGACGATGGCGGAGAGGAGAAGGATGAACGCAGCGGTGCTGGCGGCGGACGGCGGCATGGTGGCGCCTCGCCGGAGAAGGTGGTCCCTAGGCTAGCTTATGCGGTTATGGTGGGTCGCTAGCCTCGGGGTGGGGTTAGGTGGGGCCCGGGGGGCGGGTGCGGTGGGGGTTTTTTATAGTGGAGAAAGCGGTGGAAGGGACGAAGAATGTGGGTCTTAATTTGGGTCCGGGTGTTGCGGTCAACCACATTAAGAGAATTTAACAGATCAGATTCTAAATTTCTCCTTGTGGTTGACTTTTCTTTTCTTTTGGATCAATTTAATATAGGTCCCACTAATCAATGCAATTACATGTTTACTTTCTCTTAATTTTCGACGAGAGAAGCCAACTTCACATATTATTATTTGCTCTGGAGTCTAGTCTAATAAATTATATATATATATATATATATATAAAAATCTTAAATTGGCCTGTTTGTTTATAAAATTTAATTTGATAAAATTTAAACATGAATAAAAATATTTTTTTATTAAAAATTATAAATAATGTAAAATAAAGTTAGTTATTATGTTGAATATGTAAGAGATACGATATAAAATTAGTTATTATATTAGGATATATGAGGAATGTGATATAAGTTTGTTATTATTTTAGTGTTATATAATTAGTTATTCTTTTAGTGATATATGTAGGGTGTGAAATAAAGTTAATTTTTAATATTAAATTTTATGTATGATGTAATATGCTGTTTAAAATTAAATCAAATTAATTTTTAATTTTCAAACAATTTAAAGCTTGTATTCTCTTGAGGAAGAAGAGGAAATCAAGAGGAGATAATTGCTACGTACCATTTTCTTTATTGCATTTATTATTTTTGAAGTATTGCCCACAAATGCAAAATGTCAATTCCATTATTCTTCTTAAATATTGTTTAATGGGATTTTTTTAATCTTTTTGTCTTATTTGATTATTAGTAGGTGTGTTAAATATATATATATAGTAAGAAAAGGTTTAGTACTTAAAAACAGCATTTTGATTAACTATGATTGCGATTAAAATGGAAATTATCATTTCTGCGATTAAAATGGAAATTATCATTTCCACAGATTTGATTTAGGAAAATTTAATTTAATGTAATTGTGATGTTATTTTATTTGAAAAAAATAATAATTTAATATAATGATATATTAAAATAAAGATTAAAGTGGATCACCTAAAATTGAATAATATTTATATATCATCTTAATTTTTTATTAAAAATTATAAAATATATCTCATTTAAACAGAGTTCATATGATTGCAATCATTTTCACATATATCATATAATCATATTGCTGAAATCAATCCGGATCAAGTGTTGGGTTTTGTCCTGCTTTGAAGATCATGCTTTAAATTTTGCGTAAATTATATTCATTTTTTAAGTTTAAAGCATAATATTATTTACGAGGCTTTAAATTTCAATCAATTTTTATAATAATAATTATTTTTTAATAAAACTTTAATTTCTTCCTCTCTCTACCCTACTCTCGCCCGCTCTCCCTCCAAGCTGTGCGACAAAGCTGCGGAGGGGAGCACCCACCCCCTCCTTTGTAGTGGGGGTAGGAGAGAGAAAGAGATAAGAGAGAGAAGAAAAAGATAAAAAAAAAAAGTAAAAATGTGTGAGCGAGTGGGAGAGGGGGCGTGCTGTGTGCCTTCCCTCCTCCCCTGTCTACTCCCTACCGAGAGTAAGAGAGAGAGAGAAAAAAAGAAACGAGAGAGGGGAAATGCGACCCACCCCATCTTTACCTACTCTCCACCAGAAGAGAGAGAGAGAGCGCGTGTGGGAGGGGGCAGGTTGCCCTCCCTCCATTTGTAACTAAAATTTTAACAAATTTAATTTTGTCTTTTTTGTTATATTTTTTTTATAATCACTAGAATAACATTTATATATTATTTTAGAATAATAATCTTATACTTATTTATAATATTATACAAATTTATCATCAAATTAAATAATAAATTCACTAAAGAGCTCTTTGTTTAATGTTTTTTTTTAATGAACATTTAGGGAGCGTTTGATTAATGATATTCTGACGTTATATTATATTATGTAAAGAAAATAATTATTTCGTTTAACGATATTTATAAATAATTTTCTATAAATTTATTAAATTATTAGTAAAAAAATAATATTTAAATATCATGACATCTAGATTATATAACATAACACCAAGATAATAACGAACCAAATGCCCTCTTAGTTAAATATTATAATTACAAATTATGATATGTTAATTGAAAAAAACCAATTATTCAATTTGATGGCGCATTTAGATACCATTCTAAAAAATTCTAAAATTGTCATTATAAAAAGATTTTATGAAATATTAAATTAAAAAAATATTAATTTAAATATAATATAGACATATAAATAATATAAATATCTAGAAAAATTGAACTAAAAATCTTTTAAATAACGTAACATCATAATAATGTCATTCTCCTCCCTACATAAAATTTTATATGCAAGATATCATTCAAATTTCGGTGTTTATATACAATAATTATAATCTTTCGTTTCGTTCAAGCAGGGTCAGAAATATCTGCATATAAATTATAATAATAATTATTATATTTATTTTTATTTTATTTTATATGAATGTTGAAGTAGTCCAATAGTCTCAAGCTAATGGGAAACTTCTTAACAAAAAAAAAATCTGATAAAAAAATGTTCATTTTGCCGAGTTCATTCTCCTTTGCAACTGATAAAAAATAACCGATAATTAAAAGGAATCGAATCGGAAAATTTAGTTAATAAATCGACAATTTTGGATTCAAATTCTAGTTCGAATAAATTTCAATTTTTGGTTTTATTTTTGTTTTTTATGATTTAAAAATTGACGATTAACGGAACCAAATTGTTAGCATAATTCATTTGATTTAATGGAAAAAATATTACTAAAGTAAATAAGATTAATTATCAATTAATGCTTAAGTATATTTTATTATTAATTAGAATTATGATTTAATTTTTACTGAAATTTTATATTAAAATTTATTCAAATATTTACTATGTAACTTTGGATGCCTTAGATTGAAGGTATTAGGACTTTAATAGGATAAGTTGTTTATTAATATTTAAAATCTTAGGATTTTTATTTTTATTTTTTGATAGCATAGGATTTTTATTTGTTGATCTATAAGTTTTTTTTCTTTTTTTGATTGAATGATCTATGAGTTCTGAATCATTACACTTTATTATTGTGTGGTCCTTCCATGTATCAGTTGATTGTACTAATAATCCAAATTCAACCTTCTTGAATTGATAGATTAGGCTGCGTCGTATATTGTAAATGGCACAGGTAAATTGCTTGTAGGTCCCTATAGTCATAGGATTTTTACATGTTAGTTTATGTATTTTAAGTCATTACACTTATGTTCCTAATTAGATTAAAATTTTGTTACATGCATGTTGATACTGAATTTCTGGTGTTGTGTTAATAATGAGAAAGAAAGAGTCTCGAGGACCAGTAGTTATGATATTTCTAATTCAGAGTAATGGAGTAGAGAAATCAATAGACATCCAGAAAATATAAATGGATTTAAGTTGGTTCAGGAATAGCTTCCCCTATATCTACCGAGGAGTCAGAGAAAGAGGGCTTCACTAGTGCTCAGAAGGGATTTAGTCAAGAGTCCAGTAAAGAAAAAAGAAGAGAAAAATACAAGCTCCTCCCTCTGGGGCTCTGTCCGGAGATATTTATACATAAGATATATTGGAGTACAGTGGATTTTTGGGCCAAAATATTATAATTATTGGCTCCATGCCATCGAGCCCAAACTTGTTGGCCCCAAAAAAATTATTTATAGTGGCGAGGGCACGTGGACTCTTAATCTGCATGACTGGTGGAAATCTACACTGTGAAAACTGTGCTGATATAGCAGACTCCACTACGCTGAAATGCGACAGTTGTGGGTGAACAAGTATCATGGCCCAGTATCACTGAGAGAAGTTGAGAATAGTTAAGCGTCATGACTGATATCTTTAGGAAGCTATGGATGATCACATATTGTGGACGACAGTACCGACACTTATGGACCAAACTTCGTGCCCGATGTTAACCAAATATCGTGATTGATAGTATAGAAGAGCTGTGACCAAAAAGTCATGACCAATGATATGAAAGGCCAGATATCACGGTCGAAGGTATAGAAGGTCAGACATCATGGCCGATGGTTGGTCTTGACTATACGCTTCTGCCACTGAGCTTCCTCTACATCTTTGCCACGTGTACATTCCGAATGCGCTGGCGCGGATCTAGATACAACAGTGTAGTTCTTCCATCATTAATAATATTAAAATTTCTATTTTACCCTCATGTTAGTCTTCCAGTATATTTCTTTTTCATAAGAGTATGTCTTTTAAATGACAAATTTAATAGTTTTTCGTGTGTTGTGCTGCCTAAGAAAGCACATTATATCAAGCATTATCACCTAGTTGGCTTCTCCTCTTCATCCTTGTCATTTGCCTTGTGATTTAGGACTCGAATGGGCTGCATTTGCCAAAGCCAGCCATGAGTCCACGAATAGAAAGAGGAGGAAGAGAAAGAGTTACTAGAATTCATAACATATTTTATGCCACTCATATTTTTATTTTTTGTTAATAAAATGTGACATTGCCTCAATATTAGGCTAATTCAAGGGTGTAAAAAGTACAAAATTCAACCATCTCTTTTAAGAATGTTACAAATTTTTTGAGAAAGGATAAATCTCCCTCAATAAAAAATCACATAGTTTAATATAGTGTGGTATAAAGTCAGTCGTACTATTTACATTACGTGTTATATGTGCAAACTTGTACTCCTGG
Source organism: Apostasia ramifera (assembly GCA_019297695.1). Taxonomy (NCBI): domain Eukaryota; kingdom Viridiplantae; phylum Streptophyta; class Magnoliopsida; order Asparagales; family Orchidaceae; genus Apostasia; species Apostasia ramifera. The sequence continues at coordinate 203,334 of JAEMOT010002567.1, read as the reverse complement.
AATGAATGTAGTATATCAACAGATCAATGTATGATGAGTCTTGAGATCTAAAAACTACTCTTCATCTTCTAGTGTGTTTTCATTAGTATTTAATAATGGCTCTGGCATTCATTTTATCAGATGTTATTGCTCCTCTAAGTTGTTGGTTAAAACTAGTCCTCCTCGCTGCACATGTAGCTGCCAAGCCGCATTATTCATTTTGTAGTTTCATGATTCTTCCATAAAACTAGAATGATCAGAGGGATGCAAATGAAATTTACCCTTAATAGTAACCCTTTAATTTTCCTGAGGAAGGAGGATACAATCATACAACTGGCCTTTAGCTCTTTTCCACAGTTTTTGGACTAAGGGACATGAAGATCTGAATGTGAAGATAGAAGGAAAAAGTTTGGAGAGATGCAGGAATTAATCAATGGAGTTGACCTCAAATAATGGGCGAAATTAGCCCCACAATAACATATCAGTCATCCATTTGAAGATAAAATAACGCCAAATGGCGTTCATTCTTTTGATCAAATCAAAGAACCCAAATTCTTTAATCTTTTCCTTACATTGTCACAAGCCGGCATCATCAATTTTAAATGGTTACCGTCGTATAATGACAATCAATGAGATGTCAAATTTGACTAGACGCGGAAGAAGAAGGGTTTTTCTCTTTTGGGGAAGAGCCCCGGAGATAGAGATCGCCTTTGAAGACGAGAAGCTATTGGGATAGAAGCTCAATGATGGGTAGAACCGCAGAAGTCAGAAATAGCGAGGATTGAGGAAGGCAGAGGGATTCACAATCAGGAAGGGCCCGCAGAAGTTGAAGATGATCGGGAGGTTCTTCTTCTTCTTTCTGTTTGTTGTGTTTGCTACTGGGTTTCAACTTAGTCATGGTGCTGCTGATCCTCAAGACGGTGACTCTCCTGCTCCATTTCTCTTTTTGGGTTTTGCTTTTCTTTGTTGCAAATGAGATTTTAGTTTAGAATCTTTTCAACCGATAATGAATTTCATATGCTTCGAAGAATTCAAAACCTACCCAAACTACGGTTTTTTTTTTTTTTTTTTTGAACTTCGAAAGGATTTCAATAGAATCCTACGGATTTTGAGAATCCATATCATGTTTTTGTTGAATTGACTCAGAGAAAAATCAATTTAGTTCTGATACGATTCTGCAGCTGCGGCTCTCCGATCCCAGATGAACGAATGGCAAAACACGCCACCAAGCTGGGGGGGGAATGATCCCTGCGATACTCCATGGGAAGGAATTACATGCAGCAATTCCAGGGTGACGATGATGTTAGTCTCTGTGTGTGTGTGACCTCTTCTTGTTCAGATGATTTTCCCTATTCGTTGAATCTTTCATTTTTTTCAGCGGACTTACTACCATGGGTCTCAAAGGTACATTAAGTAGCGATATTTCCTATCTCTCTGAGCTGCAGTCACTGTGAGTTCTCTTTTCCTCCCAGATGTTGTATGTTGATTAATGGCGGCTCTATGATGAATTCAAAAGTTCAATGGTGTTTCATTTTGAATGCTTGTAACTAAAGCATTTAGAATACTAATGAATTTAGAAAGCTTCACATGGCATCAGAGCTCAAGTCCCAGACATTACTTCAATGCTGAAGCACAAGCTCGGTTTTCTTTGAAAGAATGATAGACTGAAGCATTTTCTCAGATGAAATGCTGAAATAATGGATATGCCATTACTTGAACTCAATATCTGTTTCTCTACTATCATGTTAAATTATAGTGACCGAAGACCTTCATACCTTTAGCTTTTGGGTTACTTAGTTATAGAGTTGAACATACAGGATGATTAAACTTGTGATGACGAAACAATGTCTACAAAATCATTAATTCACTTTTCTTATCGGACATGAAATAAGAATCAATGAACCGAAAATGGAAGGATTATAGCATTAATAACTATTTTCCAGGGATCTGTCCTCCAATGCTGATCTTGGTGGTCCATTGCCTCCAAGTATAGGAAACCTGAAGCAGCTCACCACCTTGTAAGTTAATAAACTTATGGTTTTGTTTGCTCAATGTGATATTAAAGCATCATGGAACTTACCAGAAGTTAGCGTTAAACTTCACAGGATCTTGGCTGGCTGCAGCTTCACCGGTAACATTCCGCAAGAACTTGGTAACTTGGCAAATCTCTCCTTCTTGTAAGGATTTCCTTCACTGTCTTTTCATCTAAATGTGTATCTCATTTAAGAATCAGAAATGGAATATTAATAAGTTGGGACGATTACATGCATGATACATAAAACTATCTATTTTACATATTGAATGTTATATTCTCATTATTTACATGTTATTCTCCTTTTATAATCTACTGCACTCAAATTTGATGTGGTAAGCAGTCTCTTTATATGTTAAAGAAAGATGAAAATAACAGCAATGGATCCAAATCAGAAATAGTGAAAATAATAGCAATGCAGTTCCAAGTGCTATATATGTTAATGTTCCTAGTAATTAGCTTTTATTTGTTGATCTTCACTAGGGCTCTGAATTCAAACCAGTTCACAGGAAGGATACCTGCTTCATTGGGGCTGCTCTCCAATGTGTACTGGCTCGACTTAGCAGATAATCAGTTAACTGGACCTATTCCGATCTCATCGAGCAGTTCCCCAGGGCTGGACCAGCTTGTCAATGCAAAACATTTGTGAGTCTCTATACTGCTTTTCTTATCCAATCATTCATCTAACCATTTAATTTTCGTATTAATACTAATCCTCTAATGTAATCCACAGCCATTTCAACAAGAACAAGTTATCAGGCATATTACAGGAAAACTTCTTCAGTTCGAAAATGTCACTTATACATTTGTAAGCTATCTTCCATTTTAAAGATTCAGCATCCCATTGAGTTGAACCTTCCATGATTTCGAAAACAAACTGTGTTTGTTTGTTTGCTTGCAGACTCTTTGATTCAAATGAACTTACAGGAACAATTCCAAAATCAATAGGGCTCGTAACATCACTCGAGGTTCTGTAAGTATCCTTCATCTTGTACCGGTTGCCCTTCTTCAAGAGAAAATTCTTTAGGTTCCACATTTTGATGCAGCCGACTTGATAAAAATTCTCTAAGTGGTTCAGTTCCTCCAAGCATCAAAAATCTTACAAAACTTAGTGAGCTGTAAGTTATAATTCAACAGTTCAAGCATTCGGTTCTTCATAGCAGAATAAACTTACTTCTTACATCTACATTCTTTCAGAAATTTAGCAAATAATCAATTAAATGGATCAATGCCTGATCTCACTGGCTTGGAAGTTCTCAACTATTTGTAAGGATTTTTAAGATTCTACTACTGAATCTTTCTTATTGGAAAAATACATGTTGCAAAATGTTATTTTTTTTTATGATCAGAAAGATCTCATGATTGCACTATGGCCACTAAATACTGAAAATGTAAAAATGATTTGCAGGGACTTGAGCAACAACTCTTTTGATGCATCCCAAGCTCCAAACTGGTTTTCGACACTCAATTCATTAACTGCACTGTAAGTTTTCTAATTCCATGAGCATGAATAAATATGCTATGAGTTTCATCTGGTATTGATAGTTGGGCATACAGGGTTATTGAATCTGGAGGGCTTTATGGAAAGATTCCTGAAGAGATTTTCAGCTTTTCTCAAATACAGCAAGTGTAAGTGACATTCATTTATGGATTTACCTAAAAATTAAGTTGTAAAAAATCCATTTTATTAACATTCTATTTTTCATTAATATTTCATATGTACTATTATAATGACAGATTACTTGCCAAGAACTCATTCAATGGTACTCTTGTTCTTGGAAAAACTAGCTCACAGTTGCAACTCGTGAACTTTCAATACAATGCCATTACTGATTACATAGCTTCGCCGAGCTACAATGACACTCTAATGTGAGTTTGAATATAGTATATGTCGTTTTCGTTATCGATAGTCTTTTTACATTTATTTTGGGTTGGGTTTGTGAGCCTTAATGCACCATCCATTCCTATTTTAGTGCTGCATGCGATTTTAGTTCTACACCTTGCAAATCATCTTGCAGCATACCCGTTTCCTTCCTACTTTTCTCATATATTAATTTCTTGCCTCATCATTAATATTCCTATAGTAAATTTCCATTGCATGAGATTTATTATCTGACATTAGCATTCGTGGTTTTGCAGACTATTTGGAAATCCAGTGTGCTTAAATAATCCCGCAAACCCCATATACTGCAGCCTTCAGCAACAGCTTCAGACACCTTATTCTACTAGTCTAGTCCATTGTGCCTCTACCTCATGCTCGTCTGACCAGAGTGTGAATCCTCAGAGCTGCAACTGTGCCTACCCATATAAGGGTCTTTTGGTATTCAGAGCACCTTTCTTCAGGGATGTATCCAATAGCTCAAGGTTCCAAGAGCTAGAAAGCAGCCTTTGGACTAAACTGGGCCTAACTCCAGGCTCAGTTTATCTCTCAAACCCCTATTTCAACTATGATAATTATCTCGAGTTGCAGGTGGGCCTCTTCCCACCAACTGGAACTTACTTCACCCGATCAGATATCGTGAGAATCGGGTTTTTATTGAGCAACCAAACGTATAAACCTCCATCCATGTTTGGACCTTACTATTTCATTGGCTCTCCATACCCTTTCTCAACAGGTGAGCTATCTCATTTCCTCATTACAATCAAGTGTACCTTTTTACTCGCCTTCTGATTGAAGAAAGCAATGTAAATTTCAGGTGCCAATGGAGGTAGTTCAATGAGCAAGGGTGTAATTGCGGGAATTGCGATTGGTTGTGTCATTCTACTCATAGTGCTTGTAGTAGTGGGAATCTATGCTGTTAGACAAAAGAAGAGGGCTGAGAGAGCCGTTGAGCAAACAAGGCCATTTGGTAAAGCTCTTATAGCTGTTAAATTTGAATTTACAATTTAACCTAAATCTTTAAACCTTACAGGATTTAACTTAGGAATAATTTTATATTCTTATATGCCCTCTTATGTGCAAGCGTGTTCGGCTTGACAGCCTAAATTCGATGCAACGTAGTTTCTTTTTTTCCCTTATTCTTGTTTTACCCTTATTCTTGAAATAATTGGGAGACACAAGGGTTGAAGCCAAGGCCTATGGCTATGATACAATGTTTAAAACTGTGACTGCCATTAGCCTAAAAAAATATTTATATAATTTTCATAATTTGCTTATGCATTTGAAGCAGCATGGTAGCTTTTCTAATCTTTTTTCTTTGTTTGCTCTGTTCTTCCTTTTGCTATCTATAAGCTTCATGGGTGTCAAAGGGTTCAGATAGTGGCGGGGCACCGCAACTTAAAGGAGCAAGATGGTTTTCCTTCGATGAACTCAAAAAGAGCACCAACAATTTTTCCGAATCCAATGAAATTGGTTCTGGAGGCTATGGCAAGGTGTAGACTTCACTTATAAAATCAATTTTTATAGAAAAAAGATAACTTCCAGTTTTTCTTCAAATCCTGCACAAACCCTTTGAAAGATTTTTCAAAACGAAAAATTTTGATTAACCTGCATATTTTCATAACCTGGTAGGTCTACAAGGGTACACTTCCAAGTGGAGAACTAGTTGCAATCAAAAGAGCAAAACAAGGTTCCATGCAGGGTGGTCTTGAATTCAAGACAGAGATTGAATTGCTTTCCAGACTTCATCACAAAAACCTTGTAGGCCTTGTAGGTTTCTGCTTCGAGCAAGGAGAGCAAATGCTGGTGTATGAGTACATACCCAATGGAACTCTAAGAGAGAGCTTAGCCGGTTTGCTTCTAAATTATCACTGTCGAATGTTTTTATATTGTCGTTGCTCTTATTTAGGAGGTGTTTAGGTTAATGTTATCTTGATGCTATATCACGTTATCTAAATTTCATGACATCTAGATGCCATCTATTATACAACAATTTCATATTTTTTAGAAGGTCATCTACACATGTCATCAAACCAAATACTTATTTTCTTTAGATAATATGACATAGCACTAAGATAATGTTGAATCAAACTTACCCCTTAAATACACTATGACATTGCTTTTCTTTGCCTCCACTTCAGCATGGCCAACAAAATATAAGCAATAATTTATTGTTAAAGTCATCAATTATATAGGAGACAGCCTATATTTGATGGGAGTATGATTTTGGGTTGTTTGAGTTATTTTGATGCTGGAAGGGAATAGAAATGATGTTTTATAATTTATAATCTGCAGTAATAATTGACAGATTATTTAGATCAGCAGTAAAAAAATTAGTGGGATGATTGTATGTTGGGTTTGAGGTGCTTTGCCCTCCTAGAATAGAAGCTTTAGTAAATCTTCAGATACTAAAAAAAAAGCCTCCAGTAATGAGTCTAACATGAATGCACAATGGAACAATTACAGTTGTTTTTAAAACAGGAAAAATAAACATTGAAATTAAGAAAAATAGCAAGTTAAAATTTTGTCCTTGTTGTATTTGCCAATAAACTAACCATGTGAATGCTAAAAATGATCTTCTACAGGGAAAGAGGGCACAGAACTAGACTGGTCATGGAGACTTAAGATAGCTCTAGGCTCAGCTAGAGGATTGGCTTATCTTCATGAACTAGCCAATCCTCCAATAATCCACAGAGATGTCAAATCTACAAATATCCTTCTGGATGAATCTTTAAATGCAAAAGTTTCGGATTTCGGCCTCTCAAAGCTTGTATCAGACAGTGAAAAAGGACACGTTTCCACCCAAGTCAAGGGAACATTGGTAGGCATTTACATATCTTTCATATAATATGGCAGACGAACACCCGAATCTTACTTTGAAACAGTTCGAAACATCACAAATAGCACGTTAAGTTATGTTTAGATGCATAAAGCCAATTGATTGTGACAATAAATTAACATGAGAAATGACGAAAAATCAATGTGATGGAAGCTAAGCAAGTTGTTATATTTTTTGTTTCATATCTAAATAGCAAGATTTGGGTTATGTAATGTTGCAGTTTGTTTGTGTTATGTTCTGTTTGGAGAAGAAGAATTCGTTAAGAAAGTTAAAATAGTTAAATATATTGATGGCAATGCTGACATAGATGGAATTGGATCCATATTTACAGGGCTACTTGGACCCAGAATACTATATGACTCAGCAGTTGACTGAGAAGAGCGATGTTTACAGCTTCGGAGTCGTAATGTTGGAACTGATAACAGGAAAGCAGCCGATAGAGAAGGGAAAATATATCGTTAGGGAAGTGAGAATGGTTTTAGATAAACAGGATGAAGCTTACTATGGCTTGAGAGAGATGATGGATACCCCATTAAAGAACTCTAAAAATCTGATTGGATTCAGAAGATTCGTAGAAATCGCCATGCAGTGTGTTGAAGAATCAGCAGCCAAACGCCCCACAATGAATGAAGTGGTGAAGGAAATTGAAACAATGCTACAGAAGGCTGGAATGAGCACAAATTCTGCTTCTTCTTCTGCTACTGATTTTGGGAACACAAAGGGCTCAAGCCATCCTTATAATGAACCAATGATGAGAATGGACTTCAACAGTGATTCCTTTCAGTATACTGGTGGATACCCTTTTCCTCCAAAAGTTGAACCGAAATAGTTTTTTTTGCTTTCTTCTTCACTTCTTCTGCTGTATACAATTGAATACAATTGTTGATGAAAATTTGTCATTTATTTTGGAGATTGCCCCATTGTAACAAGATTGAGAAGTCTAATTTGTGAATTTCCATGTTTGTAAATTTTGAAACTGTGTTAATTCTGAGAGTATACGATAAACTAGCTTGAACCCAATCAATCAGATGAAATTTTGTGAAGAATAGTGCAAATTTTCATGAAACTTCTACATTAGTTATCTGTGATGTTCTCTTTGAAATCATAAAAATGTATTACTCAGTATGAGTTGTATATCTAAAATGCGACTTACATGCAACTTTTACTTCCATGAGATATTTCTTTTGAGCTTTTTTTTTTGGACATAAAAAAAATATTTTATTTTTTAATTTTAATGAAAAAAAAATTATTTTATTATTACAAAGTGCGTAAAATATGAAATATTTTTAATTTTAATATTTGTATTTATATTGGATGTAAAATAAAGTTGATTTTTATAGTTAAAATTTGTGTTGAGAAAAAAATTTACCTTAAGTCAAATTTGGCCCAAGAGTATGCAAAAAAAAAAGAATGCATTATGATTTTTTAAAATGTTAAATAATTTACTCTCTTTTTTTTGCAATTTTTTTTATTTTGTGAAAAAAAAAATTACAAGTTATCAGTTACAATGGAATATTTCTGAGTTTATATAATGTTACAATAAAATATTTATTCAAATCATTTAATTTATTTAAGATTTTGATTTAAAGAGTAGCTTTTGTGGAAGGGATGGTTTATTCAAACATTATGAGCCACAAATTAAACTCAACTTTTATTTAATTTTTAAAATTTTATAAATTAATATATAAAATTTATTAAATAATATAGTATTTTTATAAAATGTGATTTTATAAGAAATTAATATATAAAATAATAAATAATATATTATTTTTCAAAACACAGCTTTGGGTAACCCAATTCTTGGTAAAAATTACTTTGTTTTGAATATGTTTAAATTATTTTAAATTGGAAAGAAAATGTTGGAATACATTCAAAATAAATAATATTTTTAATTAATTTAAATATGAAAGTTTTCTGAAATAAATCTGGAATATAAAATTGTCGAACTGTTTGGAGGATAATGTTCACCATGTTTTATCATTTGTCTTTATACCTACCAAAAAATGTTTTCTTCCACCGATTTTTAATTTTTTTTTTTTGATATTTTGATTTCCAAGTAAATTGTATGTGGCATGATATATATTAAATTTTCTCAACTCGCTAAAAAATTATTTAAAAATTATAATAATATAATTTAAACTCGATAGTGCTCAAATAAACTTTTTTTTTTCACTAAACTAAGAGAACACTACCCATAAAATATACGTTGAATTAGCACAAAATTAAAGATTCCAAATTTCACCATCCAAAACAATGGAATAGTTTTTTATTTGATATATTTGAAACATATACCACATCTTTAATTGCAAATTTAGCATCTTTTTAATTTCAAGGTTGTGGAATCTTCATAAACTTCCAATTAATAATCCAATTTCTCTATCTTGTTGTATGTTTTTTTAAAGTTTTTATCATAGTGTTATTTTAGGTGACATACATAACACGTTAAACCTTCTAATTTGAATATTTGTCTCCAATATGTAAATATTACACATATATCTCTTAAATAAGTATATTATACGATTCAAAATCGCATAAATCAATTAACAATCAATTGGTATAGAAGCATGTCTACAATAAGAAAAAAAAATATACTATAAAAGTTCTAATAAACTTTTAGAGCACAAAAGTTAATAATTAGAAAAAATAAAATAATATTTTTCTTAAAATATTTTATGAGAAAAACACGAGAGTAAGAAAAAAACAGTTTATTAGTCCTTCAAAATAATTATAAAATAGTAATAATTAACAAGGACAAAAGATTACTCTAAGCTTTTATTTAGTTTACGATCAAGTTGAGCATAATTATTTTTTAAAATAAAAAAAAAATATATATATATATATATATATTAATTTAAAATAAAAAATATCAAATTTATCAAAATTTGATATTTCAAAACTTATAATAAATAAGTTGTCAAGTCGAGTTGAGTAGCTAATTATTTATTAAACGGGTTGAGTACACAACTTGATGCTTAACTCATTTAATAAATAAGTTGAGTTAGAATTAAGTTTAAATGAGTTAGGTTAAAAAATGTTTATCTAAATCAAACTTATTAACTCGAATTGTCACCCCAATTTGGAAAGGGATTCCCTTGATTTTCATCTACTTAAGTAAAATACCAATTGAGTGACCAAATAGCGAAATAAAATACTGACCAGTCAAACCAGTCAAATCAGCTCAACTCAAGTCAAATTAGGTCAACTCAGGTCAAATGGGTTAAACTAAGTTTATTCGGGTCAAACGGGTCAAACCGAGTCAACTTGGGTCAACATTCAACTGAGTCAACTCGAGTCAATGCGTCAAATATGTCAGATAGGTCAACTTTGGGTCAAACAGGTTAACTCAGGTTTAACAGATGGACACAAATTTATCGAGTTTGATATGGGTTATGCGGGTTGACATAAGTTAAATAGGTTAATCACCAATTAAACTCGGGTTAAACTAATCAAATTGAGTTAGTAAGAAAAATTACTGAATATAATTCAAACTTAGTGGGACCAAAATACTTATCTCTTCTGGCAGAATCTCGCCGCTGGAGAAGAAGAGGGAGAGTCGCACCAAGATAAGCTAAGAATATCGAAGTAAACTAGAGATTATGAGTTCTATCTGAGGGCTTTGGGGACTATTTATAGAAAAAAATAAATTTAATAAAGCAGGAATGCTGGTAGTTGGGGAGGTTAGAGGAAGGCAGAGAAAAATTTTCTATTTAATGGGAGAAAGGTAAAAGAAAACTTCTTATTTAATACTGGTGACGGTGATAGAAAAGAGCAAAGAAATTTTAAAAAAATATATTTTATTAAAACAAATTCACAGAGATTTTATTTTTAATACCTCATTTATGTTATTTTAACCTTAAGTGCACAAAATGTGAATTTGATGGCAACCTTAGGTCTCTAATTAATATATAAATATGTCTTAATTAATTGTTCTTGCATGTAATTATCATAAAAATTGGAAAAATTTACATATATGCAAAGATCCATTTCAAAAAGTGCTCTAATTGCATTCTTTCTCACATGATTCTTGAGAATAATTTGTAACATAGTGTGATTTAAATGTAGAGATATTATCTGTTTTTATTCTAGAGAACTATATGGCTTGAGCACTTCCCATGAAATCACCAATTTCAGTACTACTTCAGCTCAAACACGTTTAACTATGAAGTTTCTCATCATTAGTCTCACGATTTTTCCCTAAAAAGTATCTCCACAATTTTAGATCACGTTATCTACTTATACAACTCAGGATCTCACTCATTTTCTAATATGAGATAATTTATTTCTGTGCCCTTCTCACCACTATTTATCAGCTTAGAAGCCTACCAAGAGCCGCACTTTACCTTAATGATTCATTTCTCTTAAGACATCACCCGGCGATCACATAATTAGTGATCATTATTAATATATATTAATCTAAAATACATAATAATACTCTAAGTAATAACTGACAATGTTATATGTGAAGTAATTAAAATGTATTTTAGAACTACTTAAAAGATTTCAATACTTACATTTAAATACTTCATATAAACCGTCTGAATTCAATCGAAACTTAATTGAAATTATTAAAATTTATCTTTCCAAAAAAATAATATTTAATAATTATTATTAATAAATTTAATTTTAAATTTATAAATTTTAAATAATTCATAAAAAAAATTAAAGTAGATAATAAAAAAATTATTGAAACTGCTAAAATTAATATTTTACTCTTGTAATTAAAATCGAATTTAAATGGAGTTTTAAAATTTGCCCAAATGCTCCCCGTGAATCCAATAAATTCCCTTTTTGCCCTTTTTTTATTGTCTTATTGGCGTCTTAATAAGACAAAGGCCGTGGAGGCTACGAAATTACCCAAATTCTGCGCTGGGATCACCAATTTGGCCCTGGAGCGAAAAGCAACTGTGCACATGATGGACGGCTGTGATTGCACAGCGTGCATCAAGATCTGCGTCGTGGAAAAAGCAGCTCCGAAAGGCAGGACCACCATTAGGAGCGACAATTGAGTTTCGGCGCCCAGTCAAAGTCTGCTACATAGGCCGTTTGGGTGGGCTCATACACACGTGACGAACTCTAATTGGACATCAAATTATTTAGTGTTTGAATTCAATATTTCTTCCACCCATAGTAATAGGTGCTACTCAACGATGAGAAAGATGATAATAAGAATATCGAAATTTAAAACTACAGAGTGCAGATATTAGAAAAGTTAAAAACTATAATCCAAGATGCACCGTCAAAATTTCTACTCAACGCATATAGCTTTAGGTCAGAACAAATTTTTTACCTCCTCTTTCGTCATCTTTAAAATATTACTAATAAAATTCTAACTATTCTGCCCCACTTCTCATGCAACCAGCCTATAGCAAACATAGTCGCCTCTCACATGTCTCTAATCTCAACCATTAAGACTGCTTTTGTGAACAATTTGTTGCCTATCATCATGACGAGATTGCCAGCATGATCGTTGGCTACAACTCTAGCTCTGCAGCCTGGCCCATTTTCTTTCTACCACCTTGTACACACTCCATTCCATCTCATCTCACCTTAAATTAATAACTAATGATTTATTTTAGGCCTAAATAAGGAGATGAGGTCTATTTAAATTATTTTAGATTTATTTTAAAAAATTATTCATGAGCTCCTAAGACCTATTTTTTATTTTAAGGGGTGAACTAAATGGGCATCCAACTTTAACTTTGTTTTTACTTTAAAATATTAAATCAAGAAAAATTGCCTAATTTAAACTGATTTAACAAATAAATTCATTATACATAAATTTTAACTAAAAAATTAAAAATTAATAAAAAATTAGTTTGATGACTCTGATCGAGTTTTAATTGTTAACAAATAAATCAAATTTAGCTCAAATTAAAATCGAATTGAACTCCTCTGACTAAATTTTTGTATCAAATTGAAATTAAATTAAAAAATTTTAATTCAATTTTAAACTGAGGTTCTGTTTGATAATGAGCTAAAAATCATGACTAAAATTAGTCATAATCAAAATCTTAAATTTATTTTAAAAAAAACTTAAAAAATTATTTTATATCTCATCTCACACAAATTTCAACATTAAATAATTATTTTATTTCATATCTAATACAATTTTTAATAAATCAATCAATTTTATTTTACATTCTATATAATTTTTAATATAACTAATTTATTTTATTTTACATCATACTTATTTTTAAAAAATAATTAAAAATTTTAATAATCTTTTTTTTTTATTACCAAACAGTGCCTAGGCTTGAGTTCAGATTGTTACTCACCGCAGCCTGCAAACGCCCGCATGGTAACTACTCACCTTGCTATCTGCCAAATATCCCCTTCCACCTTCTACCGCAATCTCCATCTTCGTCTGCGTTCATGGATTCCAGTGGTTCCCTTTTGACCGATGTGCGGCCGTCCCCAGCTTTGACCCATCCCTCTCCTTCAATTCTCTCTTTTTCTCCAGCAGAGAAACAAACTCGAAGTTTCTTTGATCCACTCGGACCACTCCAATCCACATCTCCCCTTCCCTGCACCTCCGCGTGCGTCCAAATCCCCCTCGTTTATTTATATCTTATCTCCCCAGCTAACAGCAGAACAGAGAATTATCAGAAAAGAGTGAAGGAAGAGGCCAAGCTAGCGGGAGGAAGAAGAAGAAGAAGAATCTTCATTGTTCTCATCTTCATGGGTCGCACCAGAGATGCCGAGGCTGAGCTCAACCTGCCGCCGGGATTCCGCTTCCACCCCACCGACGAGGAGCTCGTCGTTCACTACCTCTGCCGGAAAGCCGCCCACCAGTGCCTTCCGGCCCCCATCATTGCTGAGGTCAATCTCTACAAGTTCAACCCATGGGAGCTCCCTGGTATCACAAACTTCCCAAGATTAAATCAGCCAATCTCTCATCAAATTCAATAACTACAATCACACAACATTATTGGGTCTTTGCAGATAAGGCGTTGTTCGGGCAGAGAGAATGGTACTTCTTCACTCCGCGTGACAGGAAGTACCCCAACGGCACCAGGCCCAACAGGGCTGCCGGCAAAGGATACTGGAAGGCCACCGGAGCCGACAAGCCGGTAGCTCCCAAGGGAAGCAGCAGGGCGCTGGGCATCAAGAAGGCACTTGTCTTTTACTCAGGAAAGGCCCCTAGAGGGGTCAAGACTGATTGGATCATCCATGAGTATCGCCTCCCTGATACCAACCGATCAGCTGCTAACAGAAAAGGCAGCCTCAAGGTAAACATCATGTCAAACTTTGATAGTAGACGGCCTACGTGACATTTTTAGGTCCATCCCGCGTCGATAAAGCACGAAAGATGCTAAGTATATGTCTTAATGTCTTAAATCCCATAAATACGTTTTAGAACATTGAAGCTTATTGGTCTAAAACAGATAATAACCTAACAAGATCACTAAATCCCAAAAAGATGTGTATGTGATCCGCTAGGGCATGTACATATAAAACTATCACAACAGTAGCATACTCATAACACCTCAATGCTCACCTAATGCTCTGCATCTTCATTCATGATGCAGTTGGACGAGTGGGTGCTCTGCCGACTGTACAACAAGAAGAACGCATGGGAAAAGATGCAGCTGAATCAGAAGGAAACGACATCTTTGGCAGACACGGAATCAGATAGTTTCAGGACGATGGAATCGGATGTGGATGATTCTGCTCCAGAGTTTCGCGGGCCGGAAATGGCCGGAAACTTGTTGAGATTTGGAGGGCAGGAGCAGAGGATCGAGGAGTATGACTGGTACACAGAGTTGAAACTGGACGAACCAGAAGGTCCAAGAACGATGATGGATTTCAGAAATTTTGATGCTTCTTTGAATCAAGATTTCTTCTTTCAGGCAATGTCAACTCCAAATGCAAGGCTGAGTCAGGCAAACTTGCCGCCATTCTGAAGCTAAAGACCCAGTTATAGAAAGATGTGGAGCAAGTTAACAACGCGAAAGAAGTAAAAAAAGATGGATCAAGATGACTTCAGTTTCTTAAATTCTTTTGTTTGTTGATTTCGATGTCCTGTAGAACCATGAATTCACAGGCAGTAGGATAAAATCTGATGCACATAAGTTGGTATTGTATCCCGATCAATTGCAAACAGCTTCTCTTTACATCAGATAATTCTTGTTCCTCTACATAATGCGGCAAAAGAATATAGTTTGTGAAAAAGTTAGATAAACGAAATGCATTATAGGCTTCAAATGTCATTATGCGTGCATGCAAATGTCAATTGGTTGATGAACATACGAACTACCAAGCACAGATTTCCAATATAATCACAAAGCCACAGAGATAATGCTCATGAATTCTAGATCTTAATACAACACAAATATTTAGCAATATAATCAAATAGTCATATGAGTAAAACAGAACATAATTATGGCTCTGTTATGTGAGAAAATGAGAAGTTCAAACCAAAGAGCAGTAAAACAGAGGAAAATGCCTTTTAAAATGGGCAGGAAATAATTCAAGAGCAAGCTAGAATCAGAATAAAGCTTTTTTCCTTAAAGATAACTATGATGACTAATTCTTGACGATTTCTACAGAACAACAGACATCTTTTAAGATAGCAAACTAAGAAATGACGAAGACCTTGTTCATGCTTATTGGGCATCATGATGATAATTCTTAGAATTAAGTGGAAAGATTAGTTCTAAAATAGTTGATTGCTAGAATTCATTAGTAACAATAACCCAATAGTCGATAGATATAATGACTAACTCTTGACGACTTAAATAAAATGACAGACATCCTTTAATATAGCAATAACTAAGTAATGACGGAGACCCTGTTCGTGCTTATAGGGCATCAAGATAGTAACTTTTTACTTCAAATTCCGTAAACCTGGCCATTAAGATTTGGCCTACATTGAAATGGTGGACTTTCAGCATTATCAGACTCATTACTGATTACATCAACTTGATGTCGGACAGGACATAGTTGATCAGCATTTTTGAAAGGCTACGAAAAGACTTAGGGGGCGTTTGGTTCGTTGTTATCATGGTGTTATGTCATGTAATTTAAATGTCATATTTTAATTAATAACTCTATAATTTCACAGAAGATTATTTATAGATATCATTAAACCAAACAATTATTTTCTCTAGATAACATAATATAACATCAAAATAACATTGAACAAAATATCTCCTTAGTACAAAGTTATAGAAAAGAAACTTGATTGCGATTAACTAAGTTGAGTGTTGATAATAAAAATACATTTGTCTGAAGTAAATAAAATGATACAAGACTTGTGTGTGTACATTACCATGAATCATACATAGACCATCCTTCTTCTTCTATTGGTTATAATAAAATACTAAAGTAGAATCAATCAAAATTACTAAGTGTGACACCTGTAGTCAAAGAGGGCGGGGAGTGATCGCCAGGTGATGTCCTAAGAGAAAGGAATCACTGAGACAAAGTGCGGCTCCTGGCAGACTTCTAGGCTGAATAATTGAGAGGGGCACAGGAATGAATTGTCCCACATCGGAAAGGGAGGGAGATCCTGAGCTATAAGTAGATAACGTGATCTCAAATGGTAGAGACGCCTTTTGGGGCAAAACCGCGAGGCTAGTGATAGAAAACTCCATAGTCGAGTGTACTTGGGCTGGAGTAGTACTGAGATGGGTGACCTCCTGGAAAGTGCTCAAGTCACATAATTTTTCTAATGCCAAAACGGACAATACCTCTATATTGAGATTACGAGATGTTACACTAAGGACAGGCCATAACTTCTTATTTGATATAAAATAGCCATTGGGAATGCATGTGAAATTATCCCATATTATTAAACACATTGTACTCAATATATAAGTGATGGCTTTAACCCAATAGTCTAAGTTATTGGGTCATAGGTATCCATCCACATGTGTAACAAGGCCATTTTCGTCCACCTTCTCACAGAGTTGTACGTGGACGTTACCACTCGCACAGCTCCTAGCTAGCAAGCAAGCAATTAGCTTTCCTCTAAAAAGAATGTAAGTGTGGATGAATGAATATCAAATATTTAGCCAAACTTGGCCCCCTAAGTATTTCTCCCCTAATAAGTGCTATCAAAACTAATGTTTCGGATATGATCAAGTAGTTCATGATGCTCCTATAAGTTTGTAGGATTGATTGTAGTTAAGAGAAATTTAAGATAGGGTAACTCCCATTGTACTGTCAGGTGGTTGAGTGGGCTTTTGAGCAATGTAGATGTAAGAGAGAGATTCTTCATAATACACACAAAATTATCCCACATTAATAGTCAACAACAAATTATGTTACTTGGCTCGAACCAACTAGCCAAATTTTTGGCTTACAGGTGTCCGTCTAGTTGTGTATTTGGCCCAATCTTTATCCAGGTGCTTCTCCCCTAACAACATCATTTATATTTATCGGCGATCACATATGTTTAGCCTCTCGGAATTTATATCCAGGTATTTCTCCTACTAGCCAATTTTATGACTAGAATTTTGCAGCATAGAATGACCCTGATTGCCACTGACCACAAAGTTTTTAACGTGAACTTTGATTTTAAGACATGCAGTTGAACGACAATACGCTCCTACAGCGCACAATGATCTTGTAAGTAACAAAGATTATAAGGATGATTCACCTATAAACACTAAGCAAAGAAAATATTTTGTTAAATATTTGAGAAAATGAATTATTTGGTTTATAATTTTTTATTTTAAAAATAAAAGAAACTTTGATATGATTTTCTTTTAATGATTTAATAAATCGAATAAATCTAATTAAGGGGGTGCGAAATTCATGCCTATCAAATACCCATTACATTTAAAAAGATAAATAAAATATTAAAAATATAATATTCTAAAAGATGGGGATTATTTACGTGTTACACTAATTTCTTGATCTACAAATATTATGGCATTTAATACGAAGTTGAGCTGAAACTTTTACCTGTTTGGCGCGAGGACCAAAACAGGACCAAAATAGTACTAGTTAAAAAATAATAATAATAATAATAAATAATTTATTTTAATTATTCTACACAAATTTTAATATTAAAAATAATATTTTACTTCACATACTCAATAATTTTTAAAAAAAATATCAATTTTATTTTTACATTCTAGACTAAAATATTCAAATAAGTAAATTAATATTTTTTATATTTGAATTAGTGTAGAATGATTTAAAAAAATTATTTATTATTATTATTATTGATATTTTTAAAATTAATATCATTTTGGCCCTGTTTTGATCCTGTTTTGGTCCTCGCGCCAAACAGGGCCCGGGTTACCTATCAATTATTGTGGTAATTTTGGATAGTTAATCTTGAAATTTCACACGTACATACTATTCAATTCTTAATTTTCACTATTTTTTGAATTAATTATGTTCGCCAGACTAAACCGATTCAGTCTCATAACAAAGTCGGTGTAATTGATACCAGTTTCAATTGGAACCGACAAGTTGGCTGAACTATTTTAGTTCTACTTCCTTCAAACTAATGGAAATAATAATTTCGATTCATACTATTCCCGATATTGAACTCGATATACGAGCCAATATGTAATAAAAATATTCCCCTCTCATTCTTTTAAAGGAATCCTAATTTGACTCAACTCGAATACCTCAATTTGATTTCAACCTAAATGGGTTAATATTAATGACCTAAACTTGACATAACTCAATTATGTTCAACCCCAATTTAACCTATTTAATAAATGATTCAAAATTTATGATTTATATTAAGTCATGCTATAATTCAAGAGTCGATTGGTTAATTTGATGTTCATCAATGTAGACCTGTAAATGGGTCAAATTTTAACTCGATCTTATCCTAAATTATTGCTAAGCGGATCATTTTTATCTATCATTTATCCAATTTAAAATCGGCCTAATCGATTAACCAATCGATCAAACATAATTTTTGTCGATCTTTGATAATTTAATGACTAGTTGTTTGACCGATCAACTAATCGATCAAAGGCCGTTTGGCAGCAGTTTTAATTAGCCATCGAAAAACTTTCTATATAAATTGTTGAGCAATTTTTGAGTATGTTGATGAGCTTTCTGAACTTATAATTGAAACTCATTTGTTGCAATCTGAATTAATGATGGATTAAAATGCAATTAATGAAGATCAAGTTCTTAAAGTGCCAATCTTTGTGATCCAATCTCTCTAGGCTTGTAAAGTGCAATACTAGAAAGAAAAGATGTAAGTTGATTTATATTTATTGTGTATTCATATATCGTTTTGGGCTTTCGTTATATCTTCATCTGATTAGTGAGGAATTTTTTATTCGGTGATTAGAAGTTCTCTCAAGTGAAGAAGATGGTATACTGGCTTTTTCGCCTTTTGATCACCAAATGTGTATTTTAAGATAATTATATGGTTAGATTAAAGTAGAAGGAATACAAACTCGAATAAAATTATAATTATATATAGAGTAATATATTTGAATGTATATAAAATTTATGATAAGTATGTTAATTTCAAAATATTATCTATAATTAGACTTAATTTAATCTAAAATTATGAAAATTTTATTAACTCAAATCTGGTTGAACTCAAAATTAAAAAAAAAAAAAAAAATTCAAGCAAATTTTAACTTTCTAAATGTAGATAGACAACACTATGGAATGGCAAAAATGGAAAAGAAAATTTAATTTTTTAAATAAAAAAATTTAAGTTATCCCAAATATCGAATTTCTCATAAAACAATAGGCATCAAATTGAAATTTTTCTTCAATGCAGCCAGTCAATTGGCGGTCCAGTTTCGTAATTGACTGAGAGCATGCCATGTGTAAAGTGGAACATGTTTGACTGGTGCAAATTGAAGACAATTTCAATTTGATGCCTATAAACTTTTTTAATTTAATTTTTAAATTTTGAGTTAAGTTTGATTTGAGTTAATAAAATCTTAGTAATTTAAAATTAAATTAAGTTTAACCATATATAATATTTTAAAAGTGATATACCTATCATAGATTTTATGTTCATTAAAATATATTACTATATATATATTTGTACTTTAAATTTTTACTATTTTAATAATCTTAACATATTTATAATAGTAATTTTTGTTAAAAAATAACATAAAAATTGTAAATATAAATGATTGAACAGAACTTCGATTGATAATGAATTGCTTTGATTCTATTTTTTACGTTTTTGCATGTTAAGCCGAAATATTTAGTTAATTTTAAATTATATAAAATAAATATGATAATTCTCTAATAGGTGTAATATTTACGGGTGTTAAAAATATCCGAAACTCGAAACTCGCTCGGAACTCGTTCGATTTTTGAATCGACTCGAAATCGGTTCGAAAATTTTGAATCGAATCATGAGCTAAGGATTTTAGCTCGAAGTTCATTTCGAGCCAATTTTGAGTTGGCCCTAGCTCGCTCGAAACATGATTCGATTTGGCTCGAAATTATATGTATAGCATAAATAATATTGATATATTATATAAACATATACATAAATAAATTATTATTTTATATAATTTAGTTAGTGGTTTAGTGGTAGAGTAGAGGAGATTTAAGGTTTATTTTTTTCAAGATTTAGGGATCAAATCCTCTTAGATACATAATATTTCTATATTTTTTTTACAATTCCGAGCTGATTCGAATCATGATTCGAGCCGGCTCAAAATCAAGCCATTTCTAGCCGAGTCAGCTCGAATCATATCCCATTTTGATTTCGAACCGATTTCGAGCCAATTTTTAATTTTGAGTTGAGTTTGACTCACTCGAAATCGGTCCGATAACAGCCCTAGTAATATATATATATATTGTACATATATTTTGATTTTTTTAATTCTTTAATTTCTATTTAATACCAGATACTTTTTTTTTTCTCAGTATGATCTTTATCATCATCTCAATTCTACTGTGATCAATATGGTAAGATCATAACTAATATTAAGAAATTTTAAGTATAAATTTATATATATATATATATATATACACGCAGTTGTAATATTACATTTTTAATGTACATAAAATATTAAAATAATAAATATGTTAATTTTAAAAGTGTGATAATTAAATAAAAAATTAAATTTTTTTTGAATTTTATTTTAATTTTACTCAATTTGAGATTAACTAAATTTTTTAATTAAATATCTACTCATAAAAAATCAAATCGATAAATTTGCAATTGACTCAATGCAAACTCGATTATTCATGTTCACAATTTTCAGATTTTTTTTAAGAAAAACTATTAGATTATAAATATGTTAATATTAATCAAATGGCAAGATTTTAAAGTGTAATTAGTACTTGATAGGCATTATTTTCAATGCTACTATATTATATTTTGTAATATTTTATTTATTTTTCTTCTAAATATAATAAGTACGCATAAAATTTGACCACTTTAATTAGATTTACGCAAGAGATAACTTCAAATTTTAAAATTATAACAATTTTTTTTTTAAATAAAATTATAACAAATTTTCTTTTATTTTTAAAATAAAAAATTATAAACCAAATCATTCATTTCCTAAAATATTTCAAAATATTTCATTTAAATTGTGTTGAAAACTATTATGCATATTTTTAATCAGAGTTAATTAACATTATTGCCAGTGCTGGCCGCTAGGTCAATGGAAACCTACGTTTCCGACTGGCCGAGCTTCCGGAGGTTCTCGTCGTCTCCGTCGGTGAGCTGCTGCCGGCGCCCGACCTCGCCTGCCTGCCCATCGTCTGCTCCTGTTGGGCGTGGGCACTGGGGAGAGCGTTCCCTGGAAGGACGCCTCCACCCGCGCGCCAGTCCTTCCCCCGCATCCGGCCCTTTCCATGGCTCATACTGCCCGAAAAGGCCGGAGAAAACGCCGACCGTCTATCCCTCCTCCGTATCACCGATGGCCGGACCCGGTGCTTATCACCTCTGCCGGAGATCCACGGGCGGCGCTGCGTCGGATCCTCCCAATCTGGCTGGCTCGTAACCCTAAATCTAACTCTGGAGCCCCGCCTCCTCAACCCACTCACCAGGGAGGAGATCCCTCTCCCTTCACTTCTTACCGCGGACAACGAGGTGGTCGCAACCTACGCCGCCGATGGATCAATTTCTGGCTTCTTCTATACTCGTTACCACTTCGATTACTCGTTAGAGGAGTTCCGTGACTACTACGTCAGAAGGATCCTGCTCACCTCCGCCCCTCCTTCGTGTGTCGCGGTGGCCGTTCTAACTGTTAACGGCCGAGATAGCCTTGCTTTCGTGCGGCCGGGAGATAACGCTTGGGTCGCTCTTCCTGTCACCTCTTTCAAATTGCTTTATTGCTTTCTTGATGTTGTGTATCGCGAAGAAGAGGAAAAGTTGTATTCTGTGAACAGACTTGGCGATGTGCTGGTATTTGATCTGCTCAACTGGGGCAAGAAGAACCGGAAGGGGAAGAGGGAAATTTTACCCATTACCCCGAAGTGCTCCCTCTTCTCTAAACGGCCTCCAACTCTGGGACAAACTGATCACAGGTATATTATTTTTTCTTCCTCAGGTGATCTTCTTCAGATTGGGAGGGACAGATTTCCGGTGCAATCCGGAAGGTGGTTTACAAAAACCATTGATATTTTAAAGCTGGATCGAAAAAGTAATTCCTGGGTGCCTTGTAAGGATTTGGGAGATGAGTCTCTTTTTTTGGGTTGCAACGGCTCTGTTTCATTCTCAACATCTGAAATGCCCCAGCTGTTGAAAAATTGTGTTTATTTTACTGAAGATTTCGCACAAGGAGCGGATGATCGTCACAGAAAACAAGCTCGCGATGTTGGCGTCTATGATTTGCAAAGTGGAACATACAGGAAGATCTTCCGTTCAACTTGCAAAGTCAATTGGCCGCCTCCTATCTGGTTTATGCCTCCTCTCCCAAGTAATCCGTGGGATTGAAATATGAAGTTTTACTATTTTCCTATTTTTTCAGTATTTAATTCAAAGATTCTACATATTTTTTTTTTGATAGAACAAAGATTCTACTTTTGTTATTGAATTATTGCAACCACTATGATAGAACATGCATTTGAATTACCTGGTTCAGGTCTTTAATTTTTCCTACTTATCTCATTGTCTTGTTGCTATATTTGATGTACGTCTGTAGGCAAACATTTATAAGAATGTAAATGTAACATTCCAAAAATTTAAATTTGATTTGTATTATAAATTATAATTGTATGTATAAATTTGGGTCATAAATAACATTTACGGTATTTTGGTGTAGAAAATATAAAAGAAAATTTGGGTGATATCTTTCATTTATCTGATCTTCAAAAATGATCTAGAATATATGAAGGATAAAAGTTGATATTTAAATATGATTTTTATAAATTTATAATTTATGTTAGTAAATTCGCGTCTATTAAAGAAAATGAATTTATTGTGAATTTGGAGATGAATGAGGATTTTTTATGAGTCCAAAAATGACTTAGAATAAATGATATAAGAAATATTGGATTTAGAAATAATTTTTTTGTAAGGTGTAGCATTTATTTGAAAATATTAAGGAAAATATTAGAAAATTATTTTTCTTGATTTAAATTTAAATTTATTTAAAATCTCGTGATTTATTTGAATATTTATTGATTTAAAATTCTCCTAACAATATATATCAAAATTGGAGATATTTAAGGGATATGGTTGTGAGTCAAAAGATGATTTGTTATTATTTTTTAAAATTTGATTTATAAGATTTAATTATCTTTTAATTTTAGCCTGAGGAGAAATACCATATTTATCCTTAGATTGAGTTATTAGATAAAATAATATTTCTCTTCTCTCACATATCGATTCATCCCTTCCCCGATTCGTAACCGTTAGCCCTAGCTTCCTCCTTGGCCGAAAATGAGAAAGGGCGAGAGAGAGAATAAGAAAAGAGAGAGGAGAGTGAGAGAAAGAAGAAGAGAGAATTAGAGATCCGAGATATCACAATCATTTTCCCCCGTATCGGCAATCATGGAAGAAGGATTTCAAAGATTCAGATGAAAAGGCAAGAGAAATAAGAGAAAAAAAGAGAGATTTTCATGATTCGAAGAGGTTGAAGATCTCTTTAACTATTAGAGTTTAAATTAATCTAAGATAACAATTAAAATAATTTAATATATAATAATTTGACATGTTTTGAATAAAATTAATATTTAATTTTTTGTGAAATTTTATTACATTGCTAATAATTTCTCATATTTATGACTGTAAATTTTGTTTATGAGCTTAAATTATCTTATTAGAGAAATTTGTTTAGATATACGCACAATTGTATGTTGCTAAACATTTTGTATTTTAGATCTGAGTTTTGTAGTATTATTTTGGGTATCAAATGATGTCTGATTTTGATAAACATTAGTAGTGAGTTAAATCTTGAAATTACCTACAATTTTGTGAAGAAATTTTTTATTAATTCTAAATAAAAAGTATGATTTCTATGTTAGTAATAAAATATGACAGAAATTTAGATTTTCTGATTGAGTTTAGTTCATTCGGGATTTAGTATACCAAATGAATTCAGATTGATATGAAAATTCATATGAATATAGAGGACATATTATACAACTTTTATGTAGAAATTTTCTTTTAAAATGTTCATTTTGGATGACTTTTTGTTAGAAGAAATTGGTATAAAAATCTGTTTTTGAAGGAGTTTATGATCACATGTAAGTTAAATAAAAATTTCTTATGTCGAATGATTGCTATTAAATGTACATTTGGAGATTATTAGATTATTTGATTATTTATTATATTTATATAATGCTTTCATTAATTAGCCTAAAAATATATAATTTATTGTTTGAAGTCTAAACAATTAAGTTATTTTTGCAGAAGTACTAGACATTATATTTAAAAGAATTTAACTTATGAAATTGATTTCAAATGCTATGAAATATTGATGATTGATGATTTAATTAATCTCTGATAATTTAGAGTTTCAAACCTATGCTAAATAAATTTATGGATAGATTTAATTCGAATAGTGACGATATTTTTATATTTATAAAGTGATGTAAATATGAATTTGAAATTGATCATGATTCAATTTGATTCACTTTAATATGTGACTCAAATGTGAATTATAGTTATATTATTAGCTCTAGTCATATTTTCATTAAATTTTGATTGAAATTTCATGAATTATATGTGGAGAATTAATGATCTTTATTAATTTAGATTAAAATATCTTTATAGATATTATAATTACTTTTAGTAATAATTGCTGGATTATTATAGAAATTTAAGTCAAATAAAAAAAATTTAAAATTTATTTGAGGTTATGATGTATAATGTGGAGAGTTAAGCTCGTGTTTGTGACACCTACGGGAGGACAAGTGTACGGACTTGTCGTCACATTCAACAAGATAATATGATATTGAGGCAAGTATATGAGCTTGTTATGTGACTAAACTTATAATCAAGATTTTAAAGACAATAATGGATTAAAAGTTATATGTGATTTTTGTGAGATTACACACCTGTCTTAGTTCAACCATATGATATATAGGCGCGATGGTGTCCATTGTTATTTTGAGCTAGGGAGTGAAAACTCCCAAAACTATTTGAGGACCTCATATTTTAGCCATTATGGGTTATAGCGTACGGGCCAGGGGATGACGATCTCCAAATGTTTAAAAGACAGATAAAGCGTAGTACAAGAAATCATGGGCCCAAAAGAGTAAAATAAAATTAATTTAAAAGGTATTTTCTCGTTAATCATATTTTTATATTTGTTCTGTTATCATATTTATATTATAATTATTACGCAAATTATATTACACTTGTTTATCATTAGTATTTGTATTATGCTAAGTTATTATCTATCCAATATATGCACTATTCAATTATTCATAAAAAACTCTTGATATACTTGCTCATTTGAGACATTCAGCCTCATGATACATGTTACATCCCGCGATCTCAATATAGAGGTATTGTCCGCTTTGATTTTAGGAAACTTGCGTGACTTTAGCACTTTCTAGGAGGTCACCCATCCCGGTGCTACTCCAGCCCAAGCACGGCTTAACTAACGAGTTTTCATCATTAGCCTCACGGTTTTGCCTCAAAAGGTGCCTCTACAATTTGAGATTATGTTATCTACTTATACAGCTCAGAATTTTTCTCTTTTTTCGATGTGAGACAATTCATTCCTGTGGTCCTCTTACTGCTCATTATTCGGCCTAGAAGCCTGCCAGGAGCCACACTTTGCCTCAGTAATTCCTTTCTCGTAAGACATCACCTAGTTTTAGATATTTTATTAAAAATTGATAATTTTATTAAAAATAATTAATTATATAAAATAAAATAAAAAATTTTATATTACGTTTTGGTTGACGGTGACCTCAGCTTCATCATTGCCATTTTCGTTCATAGTGAGAAGAGCGGGGAGTGTCTCGGGGAATAAAGAGACAAATCAGAGTGCTGTTAGGAGATTGAGGCAATGCGGTGCGAGTCTGCAATACGGGGAGGCGCGGGAATATTTAAATAGTTAAGGCCAGGTTGTAGCTAAACCTTGAACTTTAATTGCTATTTAAAAAAAAATCTATATTTCAAAAAAAAAAAAAAGAAACCTCGAAATTGATATCCCTCACTTCACCTTCCCTGTGTTTCATTTGTTTCCTCTACTAACTTTCTCCCCTTCTCCCTCACACTCCATGGCTCCCCGGCATCGGGCCGCTACATCGAAGGCCTACGAGGAGGATGACGATGATGCTTCAATTTTCTCGTCGTTCCCATTGGTGGGAATGTTTTGGTGACATTGACGGTTAGCTCCCCTGCCAGTTTGAGTTCCACCACATTAGTCAGTAAAAACAAAAAAAAAGAACTCCATTTTGAGTAAATTAAGATAACAAAAATTTACGTCAATAAAAAAACCACATTTCATACCATTGAACAAGATTTGGGGAAAACAAGCTTAAACTGCTTGATAAGCTAATTGAAATAGAATGGTACACGCTAATTGGCACCTCATTTTATTTTTTATTTTGCAAAGAAAAAAGAATATTGATCTTTATGCAAATCTTAAAATGAAGAAAAAATCAATCCCCGTTTTGCAACATAATACATCATATTTAGTAGGGATAGAGATAACAATAGATGTATCTATAATTACTCAGTTTCTAGAGTCCATTACTTAGATACTTCCTTTGATTAGTTATATTTATTTAAAAAAATAAATAACACTGTTTTTTTGGTTGAGAGAACAACATACAAACTTTCAATTTTATTTATAATCTATCAAAATAGAAACGAAATTAACATTTTAAAATATTAGATAGCCATGCTCAATCCCAACTAGAACTTGATTCAAACCAAAAAAATGCTCCATACTATTGGCTCATTAGATCATTAGAATGCTAACGAGAGAAAGTCAAATCAACAGTTTTAATCAAGAAGATAGCTCTAGGTATGGCTCCATGAACTTCATAAAAACTCACACTCACCAGCAAGACCTATCACACCACCTTTTATAGCCCCAATGAAAGATGCAGTAATAAAGACCTCAGTCAGCCTTTTTCCCAATCCTTTGCCACCGCTTCCTTAGGCAGCCTCACCACTACCATTGTGAGAAATAGAAGAGAAGAGTGAGAAAGAAGGTTAAAATTAAGAGATGAACGGTTACAAATACTAGCGACTGTCAGCTACCACCTCATACGTCTCCATTATTGCACTTGTGATTCATGTAGGTTTTCTCGACCTTGGAAGCCGTTTGACCCCTCATTCCCCTTGAGTCCCTCTGCCTTCCACTCCCTCTCGACCATAGGAGAAAGAACTACCGTTACACGGTAATGCCGTCATGGGAGAGAGATCTTTATGCAAGTGATTTGCAGACATCTTAAAAAAAAACGTTATGCAAGTAATCTTTGAATCAAAATGAACCATTAGACCTTTTGGCAGCAATGTAACTTACCAATCATAAATTTTGGAGGAGGGATAGACGGTCGGCGTTTTCTCCGGCCTTTTCGGGCAGTATGAGCCATGGAAAGGGCCGGATGTTGGGGAAGGAGTGGCGCGAGGGTGGGGGCGTCCTTCCGGGGAACGGTCTCCCCAGTGCCCATGCCCAAAAGGAGCAGACGACGGGAAGGCGCGACAACAGCTTGCCGACGGAGACGGCGAGAACCTGTCGAAGCTCAGCCCAGTTGGAATTTTCTTGTGGATTATTTGTAGCCCAATGGGAGGGTCTTATGTGATTATATCACATCCAAGGATTTAATATTTATATTCATGTTTATTTTTATTTTTACTTTTATTTAAGAGATTAGACTACGGGTCATGAATTCTTGCTTTCATGCTCTTGTAGTCTTACATAAGTTGAAAATTTGCAAGCCATTCGTATTTCAGCATATTCTTTTTTATCCTAAATATTATCTTGGGGTTTATTGAAATTACTGATTCTGGTATTTTATTTATGATGTTTTGAATAATTCATTATGTGAATGTCTTCGTTCTTACTCTGATTTTCCATTCCTTATTTTTATCACTTTATCCTAAGTTATTGCAGGACTGGTTGCTGCTTTGGATAAAATTCATTACTGAACATGGAGTTCAATTTTTAGCGATGATAACTCGTTGATGTAGTGACTAGCATATATGCTTGGAGCTTATTTCTGTTGACAGTAACATTGCTAATTAGCTATATGCATGAGTCTGCAAGTGCAATTCAAAAACTATGCAATGAGGTGAGGCTTATTGTTTTGCTTGAAAATATATACCCTTGTTTGCTTTGGCATTGTACATGAAGCATGCCATTGATGTCGTAGTTCTATGGCCATGTTTGGATGAATCAAGGAGAAACCATCACATTTCATTTATTAAAAAGTGTGCATATACATGTAATATATACATTTATTTAAGCCACACATGATTGCGACGCATAACAAGAATAAAATATGCTATTATAGTCCAACTAGATCCAGTAAACTAGGTTGCTTTAATCTTCAACCGCCCCACTCAATTTGGAGATTAGACATCTAACATGCCTAGCTTGGTATAAAGAAAATGAATTCCCTAAAGCCTTTGTAGGAAGGACAAGTTAAAATCGACATCAAGATGCTTTGTTTTTTCATGGAAGATGGGATTGTTGGCGGTATAACTTGCAACGTGATTATCACAGTACATACTCATATATTCAATTGGTTCAATGTGCCAAAATCTTCGAGTTAAGCTTTGGTCTACATCATCTTACATTTTGGTTCTTATGTTTTTTTGTGTAACAAAAGCGACCTATGTTATATACCTATGATCACTGACAAACCATCTAGCATTGGTGAGCATATTCAAAGGCTTCTTTGCATAGTAGACCATTTTTTTGTATATCATTACTTTCTAGGAGACTTATTGTGCAATGTAAGTAAGGCTTACAGTGAGTTGATTTCGATTGAGTTTGAGTCGACTTGAAATTGACTCGAAATATTTATATTTATTTAATGTGTCCAAGAAGTGTTGTATTCTATTTTTTGAAAATTTGTATCCCCGTATTTGCGTCGTATCTTGTCCCGTATCCCGTATCGTGCCTATACTTTATAGACGATGAGGTTGCGACACAACGCAGAAGACCCGTTCTCCTGCCAAGTTGGAAGAAATCCGACTAATAAGGCTATTTTTCTTACTTCATAACATTAGAATACTCTCTTATTTATAACATAAGAGTTAAATACAATATGAAAATTAGTAAAATAAAATATCTAATAAAATCCTCCTTTATATATACAGGATGCTATAATAGATAACATAATAGTAGAGTATTTATTCTAAGTAATATTTTGAAGATTTCGGAGATTTTTCATAGTATTTCTCAATTTTTTAATAGTTAATATGAAAATAAATATTTTTTAAGTGACACTTATATGATTTTTTCTTTTTCATTTTTCTCTCAATTAACATATTACCTTTTGATTTAATTCATGCTAGATCCTTGTGCCTTGTTTGGTAAAAACACTCCATTCATCCCTTAAAAGTATTCTCACTAATTTTTTATATTTAGTTCACTTCTTACATAAAGTCCAATATTAAAAATCAACTTTCTCTTATCATACACAAATTCTTTGTGCCTTGTTGAGCTATGAAGCACGGACACGACACGGGGACATGGGACACGACACAACACGATACATAAATATAATCCCTGATGACCCGAAGTCTGCAGAGAGTTTGAAGCAGCTCGAACAGGTAAGATCTTTTTCACCTATCCCTTTTTCGAAAGCATCTTGCTCATGCATATTAGTAAAAAGTAGAATTAGAGATGGAGCATTTTTTTATGCAGCTGCAGTACATTATGATGAAGTATTTAAGCTGTATGTTTGGGATTCTTTATCATGCTTCTTTTGTGATTATTGGCATTTACTTGATATAATTTTATGAATCGACTATTCAGCCTCTCTTTTAATATAGTTTGGGCTCAACTTGGCTTTGATTTACCAACAAAATCTGCCTATTTTGGGCAGTTACATATTGGAGATTGTGCAGGAATTATAAAAATTGAATTATTTGTCCTTTCAGGTGTTTTTTTTTTCACGCCAAAAAGTTTAATTAAGCTTAATATTGTTTCCAAACAAACCTGAAGGGGGTCCCAGTGGATTTTTATCGAACTTTTCTTCATTTATTATATATTTTATGGTTTAGATATTCCAGAGAAAACTTTACAAATCTAAGTGTCTAATGGTTTAGATATTCTTGGGAAAAATTTACAAATTTAAGTGTTGATGACTTCTACATATTGAGACACCCATTTTCTGATCTAGCCTTTTTGCAGGAAATCAAAGTTCTTAGTAAACTGAAGCATCAAAACATAGTGCAATACTATGGAAGTGAATTAGTGAGTTTCAGTTTCATTGTTTTTAGTTGTGTTGTTTTACTAATTCTCAATGATATGCAGTCAGTTTACTCTTATTAATTAATTTATGCAGACTGAGGATAGGTTTTACATATACCTAGAGTATGTGCATCCTGGTTCAATCAATAAGTATGTTAATGAGCATTGTGGAGCTATGACAGAATCCGTGGTTCGCAATTTCACTCGCCATATTCTAATGGGGCTCGCTTACTTGCATAGCACAAATAACATCCACAGGTTTTTGTTTTCACCAACAATTTGTTCTCAAATCTTTGGGTTAAGATTTTGAACTTTCTTTTATTTTGTCCAGTCTGTTTCCATGTTCTGCATCAAGGTTGCTTCATGTGTGATGCATGGCCATGTCCTTTTTGTAGATATACAAATACTTGTGTCACTTGTTGTTGCGGAACAGGAAAAAAAATGCCAATGATAATTTATATTTAGCAAAATTGGTTAGCAAATTATTTTAATTAAGAGAAAAATATTTTCTTGGTAAATTATATGATAAATAAGATTTTTGAATCCCGTAAATTAAGATATTTTAAAATTAAAATTAAATTGAAATGTATGATAAATAAGAATTTATCAATTTAGATTAAGGCGTCAATTTAAATTCAATAAATCAGATCCAAGGTTCAGGAATTTAGGACAGACGTCTCACAGTTAAATCCAACAGTAATTGACACACAAAGAGATATCGGGTCACACAATTAGAGCCAAATAAATAATTCAAGTCAAGCAAATAATTTGTATAGAAATCGAATAATCAGATTAATTGAGTTCGGAAAAAAGTTACCAACGAGTTGAATCGGAGACGAGCCACTGATCTGATCGAGTACGGAGCGCGCGGGCGACGGACACGCGAGCGGGCGCAGGAG
>JAEMOT010002567.1:140945-167042 GCA_019297695.1 Apostasia ramifera | reverse complement strand
TAAAAGCAAATATGAAACTAATTCTATTACAATAAAATAAAATCAGCTCCAAATGTGGTGAGTTTTCAAATCTTCCGGATATGCTCTGAATCAAATCAAATCAAATTTAAATAAACTAATATGGAAATCTCTAATAGCTCTAATTAATTTGAATTTGAATTTTGATTCAGCACGTGGCGTCATCTTAGCCATCCAATTCGATGCTGATCCGTGTCTCCGCCAGACTTTGGCAAGTATGTCACTCAAACTGTAAGCAACTAATTTTCTTCCTTTCTTCTGCTTTCAGTTAAGCAAGGCTGCTCCTGCACTTTCCTTGAAGGGAACCCCATACTGGATGGCTCCAAAGGTACTTTTACTATGGGTTATCATTCAAGTTTTCTCATTGTCATGATGATTATGATTTGGTATGCGCTACCTGTCTTCTAGTTTAGGATTCAGAAGAAGTGCATAAACGTTTCTTTTGAGTATAGTATATGGCACAAAGTTGAATTGATCTGAGGCCTCCCCAATGATACTTGTAACAATATGTACATTTGTTAGTTGTTTATAAAGGAAATTTAAATGATGCTTTTATCACGTATGCATCATGTGATTAAGCATTTTGTTAATTATGGCACTGATGTTATCTTGGCCACCCACATAGCAAACTCCCAAATTGCTTTTTAATAGAATAAGCGATACTCCACAAGTCTGTGCAAGTCTCACCTTGAGGCATCGACCTCCACAAGCTTTGGCCTTGAGTCTAAAGTTTCTTGAGCTCTGATCCTTGAGGACCAGGTCTTCCAAGCTCTCAAAGTCTGACCTCCTAACATCAACTCTCTTGACCTTATTATCGACACGGACACGGCATGCCACGCTAAATATAATAATAAAATTAATAATTCATACTTAAAAATATATATATATATATATAACATAATACAAATTTAAATTTTTAAGTATAAATAACTTGCAAGCACCACTGAAGTCTCATAAAATCAAAATGAGAACTTGAGAACAAATGTGGTCGGCATTAAAAAGATTTGAGATATAAATTTAGGGTTCACTTTGAATAAGAGAAAATACAATTTTACTTATTAGTACAATCACAGTGAGCACGACAATAAGAGAAAGTAAGAGCTCTTGGTATTGAAAATGAAAAAAGGATAAAGGTGAAGCTAGAGTTCTAAACTTTTTGTGATTGGTTCATTTTTCATAAGGTTTAAGGGCAACAAAGGAGGAAGAAATTTGATTTAATTTAGTTAAATTAGAATTTTGACTTATATTATGTAAAATTTTAACAAGGGCAAATTTCATTCAGGTCTCTGAGTTTAAGGATTATTATCACACAGGTCCATATTTTTAAAATTATCATCGGGGTCCCTAGGTTTTCAAAAAATATCATCTGGGTCTCTTTTTTATTTTTTTATTATAAAAAAATATAAAAACTACCATTATACCCTTACCCTCCCTCTCTCCNCGCGGCCCTCCGCGTCTACCGGATCTAGTAGAGAGAGAGGGAGGTTAAGGGTATAATGGTAATTTTAATTTTTTTAATAATAAAAAAATTAAAAAAGGATCCAGATGATAATTTTTGAAAACCTAGGGACCCCGATGATATAATTTTAAAATGTAGACCTGTGTGATAATAACCCTTAAACTCAGGGACCTGGGTGAAATTTGCCCTTTTAACAATAATAAGAGATATGTTTTAAATTTTATTAAATAAAATTTTAACGATAATAAAAAAATGAGATAGATATATCCATAAAATTTATTAAAAATATATAATATTAATAAATAAATTTAATATTAATATTAAATATATCTAATTTTATTTTATGTATCCTAGAAGTGTCCTATATCTCAGAAATGTCCTAAAAATGTCTCAAAAGTATTCTAAAAGTGTCTTAGAAGTGTCCTAGGTTGTCCCAAAGTATCCTTGCGTGTCCAAGAAGTGTCCTTTAGTTTTTTTAATATTATTTTATTAGGATACGCCACATGGCGTGTCCGATACGGTGTCCCCGTATATCCTCGCGTGTCCTCGCGTATCCCCGAGTGTTCGTGTGTCGTAGTTCTTGAAGTGTCAATGCTTCATAGTTCTTGAGTTAAGGCGGATGTCTCTGCCACATGTACCATTACTTCTTGTGTCTCCAAAATGGGCAAGTCTCCTCGCTAGCCATCCTCTCTCTTTAAATAAAACTTATTAAGAAAATCTCATGAGCGGTTAGTCTGCGCATTCTCTTACTAAAAAACCTCCCATCTCTCTCCATGCACTCTGCCGCCATCGATGAGGTTTATCACTCTCCTCTCAAGTCTCAAGTCATGCTACCTAGCTAAATGGAGGCAATGCCGCAACTCTGAAATAATCTAAGAAAGCATGGACTTAGTCCACTCTTCCTCTCCTTTCAGGGTTCAGAATGATGGGTAAAATGGCAGGGTAAGTGCCACATTGTTGGGAGGATTGCGCAAGTCTCACCTGGGTCACGGTTTGTTTCATAGTTGCAACCACTTATGGTGTTTTGTTCTTATTTCTTAAGCTTCCTGCAGCTATTATGCGACCTATGTTCTAATTTTGAAGTTCATTGGGCTGATTAGTGCAAGCCTAAGAGAAGAGACCTTGTTTATTGGCCTGATGTATATCACAAATCCATTATTTCAGATAATTTATATTTCTCATGCTTTATTTGATTTGGTTTGTACCAATATTAACTGTAATGATATGGATTGCTTGTTTAGAAGTGGTTTTAAATTTTTTCTTTAGTATCAATTCTATGCGTGTCCATCGTAACTGCATGGAAATTTGAAAAGCTATTTCAAGCAATTTTACGTTTTATTAACCTTCACTAATGAAGGACCAAATTGAGAAAATTATCATAAAGCTGTTTCATATGATTGTCATTTCTGTTGTGGTTTTTTTTTTCCCCCTTTAAGTCTTTTATCCTGTGAATCGCAGGGAAAACTCCTCACTCTCTGAAAGGATTGCAAGTTTTACTTGGGGCATGGTTTGTTTTGCAGCCATGACCACTTCGGGCTCTTTTGCTTCTTACTCTTCCTCACACGATTACATGGCTTATATCTTAAATCTAGAGCTTGTCGGGCTGACTAGTGTATGCCCAGGAGAAAGATATCTTGATTGTGAAAATTCTCAGATGTTCTCAAGATCATAAATCAACATTTGGCATTTGATATCAGGGGCATGCTAATTTCTGGTAGCAATTAGTTTGCATGTCAGGCTTTCTTAACAAATAACACTAAATCTACTGCATATTATTGGAAGTTTATTTTTTAGACAATGAAATACTTATTGCTCACAAAAGGATTGATTATTTCGAACAATCTTAGATGCATGATTAGGATAATCAATCTTTGTGTTAATTTAGTTAGTTTTTTCCCCTCGGATTTCTTATTTTATTGCTGATTAAATTTACATTGTAATTGAAGAAATGTGATTGCTTGAACGTCATGGAACTATAATGCATTTGCCTTGCATTTCTATTTTTTTTCCTACTCTTCTATTAGTAGTAGCATTCCCATACTCCATAGTGGTATTGAGGCTGGTTTAGGTTTAATGCAATTTCTCAATGGAGATTGTCATTATATGAAATTTTGTTCAACTTTTATCTTGGTTTTCATGTAATTCCAATTACTCACGAACCTTTTTCTTCCTTTATTACAGCATGTTTCATCGGGGCTATAAAAGCTGGTGTCATAGGTCTTGCTGGTGAGTGTGTAAGTTCATGGAGCCATATCTAGAGCTATCTTCTCAATTGAAACCGTTGATTAATGAGCCAGTGATATGGAGCATTTTTTTTTTGTTTGAATCGAGTTCTAGTTGAGATTGAGCATGGCCATCTAATTTTTTAAAATGTTAATTTCTTTTTCTATTTTGATAGATTATAAATAAAATCGAAAGTTTGTATGTTGTGTTCACTTTGATAGATTATAAATAAAATCGAAAGTTTGTATGTTGTGTTCTCTCAACCTAAGAAAGAGTGTTATTTATTTTTTTAAATAAATATAACTAATTAAAGGAAGTATCTAAGTAATGGACTCTGGAAACTGCGATTCCTACCACTTATGATGTATTATGCTGCAAAATGGGAATTGATTTTACCTTCATGTTTAAGATTGCATAAAGATCAATATTCTTTTTTCTTTGCAGAAAAAAAAAAAAAAAAATGAAATGAAGTGCCAGTTAGTGTGTACCATTCTATTTCAATTAGCTTGTCAAGCAGTTTAAGCTTTTTTTTGTCGGCGAAAATTTTCATTATTTTAATTTTGCTAGAATTGGTTTTTTTTTTTTTTTTTTTTTTTTCTTTCTTTCTACTAACTAATGTAGTGGAACTCAAACTGGCATGGGAGCTAACCGTAAATTTTTCAATAGCAATTTCATATCTTTCTTTTTTTTCTTTTTTGTTTCCATATGAAACTCTACATGTGTATGATACCTGGATTTCTGCTCTCTTTGTTCATACATTATAGAAGCAGTAGAACTCAAGTATAAATATGTTGAAGAAAAACTGTGACAAGATGTAGATTTCGAGTCCTAGGCTTTTTTTTTCTCTTTACAACTTTTTATGTGCCATGTGCTTTTAATTTTGTCATGAAAATAACTTAAATATATGCTTAGTGAAGATTTGCATGGACATATCACTACTTTATTAAAAATTATAGAAAATTTTTGTGTATTTGTATAGTTTAGTATATAGATGTTTTTTTGTTTAACTATGAGATTTCATTTAATTTTCAATATTTTTATGAGATTGTGAAAAAAAATTTACATAAATTTGAATGTAGAATGTAGCATCATTAACATCACTAATTATTATAAAAAAAAATACGTTAGTTAAATGGATATATCGACTCTATTGACCTGATCTTGATAACTCATTGACTCAAGTTAGTGACAATATCAATCGATCTGGGTTCAAAAGTTTTAACTTGAGCTAGCTCGACACTCTTGATGACGATATACATGGACTGCTGCAGAGCTAATTCCGGCATTATCCCTTGTAAAGGAATTGAAAATGACATATATGAAGAGAATACTCGTAAAGTCGAATGAATGGTTATTTTAATTATTAAAGTCGAATGAATGGTTATTTTAATTATTAAAGTCTCATTTATTTTCAAGTTAAAAATTAATTTAATTTAATTTTAATCAGATATATTACATCACACATAAAATTTAATATTAAAAATTAATTTTATTTCACATTTTATATACATTATTAAAATAATACTAAAATAATAATTAGTTTATATCACATCGCTCACATGTAAGACTGTTAATTTTGCTCGAAGCTTAAAAATCTCTCGAAAATTAAATTGAATTTTAAATCAAATCGAGCTCGATTCAATCTAAATGATGAGCCTTTTTTTTTGCTCGAAAATTTTATCAATCCAATCTTGAGCCAGCATAGGATCGAATCGATTAAAAAAATAAAAATATTTTATTATTATTTATATATGTAATTAGATTTAATATGTAGTTTTTTTCAGTATTCTACTGAAATGCTTCATTAGACTTTCATTAGATTTTTTTTTATAATCATTTAAATCATATTTATTATAATATTATTTTTATTTTTAAATAAATAGATCAAAGTGAATAGTCATAATTTAAGCTGATTGAACGAATAAATATATCTATACATAATATTTCAATAAAAGACCGAAAATTAATCGAAAATCGGATCGGTTTTGGCTCGGATCGAGCTTGAATCGATAACAAATGAGCCAAACTCAGTTCGAATCGAGATCGAATCGAACTCGACTTGTTCATTCTCTGGATCGAATCGAAATAGAATCGAAAACTTTCAATTCAATCTTGAGTCAAGATCGAATCGACTCGAGATCGAATCATTAACTGCCTAACTCACATGTCTTAACATAATAACTAATTTTATATTATATTTTTCACATATTTTAACATAATAATTAACTTTAATTTATATTATTCATAATTTTTAATAAAAAAATATTTATATTTAAATTTAATTTTAATTTTATTAAATTTAATATTTATAAGACCCTGAAACTTGTTAACAATCCCTAACCCAAGTGAGGCATGGGCGATATCCATAAGCCCTTTATTAGGGTGAAAGGCACTAAAGCTTCTAGATGACAGGCCACTTTTTCTTTCCTCTTGATTCTGCCGCACTGCGTCTTCTACAGCTTCCTTCTGCGCCGAGCTGCCCTCGCCAAGCTTCAAAACGGCGCTAGCCGAGAGGGGCTCCGGTGGAGCCCGACGGGCTCGCATGCGCATGGCCGGGCGCTGTCTGCCCGTAGAACACCGCGACTTCCCTGCACCCGACTCATCGGCGAGATCCCCACATTACCAGAACGTTCCCACCTATGGGGACGACGAAGTGGGGGAGAAAAACGAAGCATCATTGTCTTCCTCCTCGTAGGCCACCGATGCAGCAGCTCAGTGGTGGGGAGCCACTGTAGTGTGAGGAAACAGAGGAAACAGAGGGAGGCGAAGTGAGCGTTTCTAGATTTTTCTTTGTTTTTTTTTTTTTTAAAATATATATTTTTCTGTTTTTTAAATAGCAATTAAAATTCAAGCTCGACTTAACTATTTAAATAGCCCGCGCCTTCAGCGCATTCCCTCTTCTCTGTCTCCCTGCACACTCCCGCTCTCATCTCACTATGAACGGCGATGAAGCTGAGGTTGTTGACGTGAATAATGCTGAGGTGATTCTTCTTCTGCTTCTGCTTCTGCTTCTGCTTCTTTTGATTTTGATTCTTCTGATTCTTCTGATTCTTCTGATTCTTCTGATTCTTCTGATTCTTCTTCTTCTTCTGATTCTTCTGATTCTGATTCTTCTGCTTTTGATTTTTCTGATTCTGATTCTTTTGCTTCTGATTCTTTTTCTTCTTCTTCTAATTCTTCTTCTTCTAATTCTGCTTCTGCTAATTCTGATTCTGATTCTTCTTCTTCTTCTTCTTCTTCTTCTTCTGCTTCTGCTTCTGCTTCTGCTGCTGCTGCTTCTTCTGCTTCTGCTTCTGCTGCTTCTGCTTCTGCTTCTTCTGCTTCTGCTGCTGCTGCTTCTTCTGCTTCTGCTTCTGCTGCATCTGCATCTGCATCTGCTTCTGCTTCTGCATCTGCATCTGCATCTGCATCTGCATCTGCATCTGCATCTGCATCTGCATCTGCTTCTGCATCTGCATCTGCTTCTTATTCTTCTTCCGCTTCTTCTGCTTCGTCATCGTCGTCGTCGTCTTCTGATTCTTCCGATTCTTCATCATCATTCTTCTTCTTCTTCTTCTTCTTCTTCCTCTTCTTCTTCGTCATCGTCGTCGTCTTCTGATTCTTCCGATTCTTCATCATCATCATCATTTTTCTTGGTCGTCATTTTCTTCTGATTCTTCCGATTCTTCATATCATTTAATTTTTTTATGTTTTTTTCTAGGAGGAGGCTCCCGAGCCTGATCTACGAGCCCGTCGGGCTGCTCGCGTACAGGAATTTCTACACCATCCTCCTTTTTCTTATAGTTTATATATTGATTTATATTATTTTCTTAATTTATTAGTTACCACTGTATGATGGTGGAGGAAGAACGTTGTGCTGTGCATGCACTGAGGAGCGCAACCAAACTTTTGGAATTTATGTTCACTCATTCTCTTCACATGTTACCGTCCACAAGC
Organism: Apostasia ramifera; assembly: GCA_019297695.1. Classification (NCBI taxonomy): domain Eukaryota; kingdom Viridiplantae; phylum Streptophyta; class Magnoliopsida; order Asparagales; family Orchidaceae; genus Apostasia; species Apostasia ramifera. The sequence continues at coordinate 159,406 of JAEMOT010002567.1, read as the reverse complement.
TGCCGATTGTTTGCCGGCAGTGTCTCAATAGATTTCGCTCTCGAGCAGATCTTGCTAAACACAAGGCCATTTATGGGAAGAACCACGGTAAGAAAAGTCATCGTTGATTAAAGTGAATAAAGTGTTCTGCTTGTTCTTTTTAGTCTAATTTCATTGACGAATAAAAAAAGAATCATTGATGATGTGATTTACACTAAGCTTTAGATTGGGAATAATCGTTTTGGTTAATTACTGATTAGTCTTATAATTAATTTTTAGTTTTGAATAATAGTTCTTCACTTCAGTTGATTTAGCTAATCAAAAAAATAGAGAAGTTATTCACTTTAATCAACGATGACCTTTCTTACCGTGGTTCTTCCCATAAATGGCCTTGTGTTCAGCAAGATCTGTTTGAGAGCGAAATCTATTGAGACACTGCCGGCAAACAATCGGCAGCTTGTGGACGGTAACATGTGAAGAGAATGAGTGAACATAAATTCCAAAAGTTTGGTTGCGCTCCTCAGTGCATGCACAACACAACGTTCTTCCTCCACCATCATACAGTGGTAACTAATAAATTAAGAAAATAATATAAATCAATATATAAACTATAAGAAAAAGAAGGATGGTGTAGAAATTCCTGTACGCGAGCAGCCCGACGGGCTCGTAGATCAGGCTCGGGAGCCTCCTCCTAGAAAAAAACATAAAAAAATTAAATGATATGAAGAATCGGAAGAATCAGAAGAAAAGAAGAAGAAGAAGAAGAAGAAGAAGAAGAAGAAGGATCGTTGTAAGGGTTTTATGAGCGCAGGATCGTTGTTTCCAATAGATGCAAGCTTCTATTGTTAATTATTCTTTGGAATTGCAAGTATCCTCCAACCAATGGCTAGCAATATTTCTTTTAGGTTACTTCAGATTGATCAATAAGAGAACCTGAAGTATCTTATTTTGTGCACTATTATAAACCATTTCTTTATATGTTTATTTAATCACAAGTTAAGCTTCACAGGTCATCTCAGAAATTTGTTGAAGCTTGTCGTGCACATGACTTTATCTTATTTTGCAAATTACTAATAGGTCCCTACAATTCACATATAATTATAGTTTGGTTCATATTTTTGAAATCTTTTACTTAGGTTGCAAAATTAAAATTGTAAAAACCTATTAGGTCCCTATTTATTTTGTAGGTCTCTATTTTAGACATAAGTGAAGAATTTCAAAAAACATTAAGAACCTAAGTAAAGGATTTCAAAAAACACAAACGAAAGTGTAATTATGGGTAAATTGTAGAAACCAATTAGTAATTGGCCCTAAAATTATTCATGGGCCATACCTACGAGCTTAAGCACCTAGGTTAGTTGATAACTATAGATTTAACAAGGTTCACATAATGCATTTGATTGAAGGTATGCTGTGAAGCTAAATCTTTTCTTGTGTGCCAAGTTGAAAATTTTGGAGAAATCAGTACATAGAAATAGATCATAATTTCTCATATAGAGTCCACCCATATATTCTTTCATCACTCATTCTATCAAAAAATTGCTGTAAGAAAATTTATAGTATGGCCGTTGGTACTATTAATCACAATGATGAAACAATATTCTAAATTTTAACCTAGAAAAGGAGAAAATAGTTAATGTAATCAAAGGAAGTATCTAAGTAATGGACTCTAGAAACTGAGTAATTATAGATAGATCTATTGTTATCTCTATCCCTACCAAATATGATATATTATGCTGCAAAACGGGGATTGATTTTTTCTTCATTTTAAGATTGCATAAAGATCAATATTCTTTTTTCTTTGCAAAATAAAAAATGAAATGAGGTGCCAATTAGTGTGTGTCATTCTATTTCAATTTGCTTGTCAAGCAGTTTAAGCTTGTTTTCCCCAAATCTTGTTCAATGGTATGAAATATGGGGTTTTTTGGTTGACGTAAATTTTTGTTATCTTAATTTGCTCAAAATGGAGTTCTTTTTTTGTTTTTTTAATCTTTTTTCTACTAACTAATGTGGTGGAACCCAAATTGGTAGGGGAGCTAACCGTCAATGTCACCAGAACATTCCCACCAGTAGGAACGACAAAGAGGGGGAGAAAATTGAAGCATCATCATCCTCCTCGCAGGCCTTTGATGCAGCGGCTCGATGCAGGAGAGCCATTGGAGAGTGAGGGAGAAGAGGAGAAAGTTAGTAAAGGAAACAGAGGAAACACAGAGAAGGTGAAATGAGGGATATCAATTTTTAGATTTTTTTTTTTAAATTGCAATTAAAGTTTAAGGTTTAGCTACAACCTGACCTTAACTATTTAAATATCCTCGTGCCTCCCCGTTTCGCAGACTCGCACCGCATTGCCTCTCTCAATCTCTTAACAACACTCTGATCTGTCTCTTTATCCCCCAACACACTCCCCGCTCTCCTCACTATGAACTAAGATGGCAATGATGAAGCTGAAGTCTTCGTCATGGTTGACGTAAATGATGCTAAAGTGAGGATTCTGATTCTTCTTCTTCCTCCTCTTTTGTCGTCGCCATCATCATCGTCATCATTCTTCTTCTTCTATCTATTCATCATCATTCTTCTTCTGTCTAAACTTACAGGATAGCCAAGATCTTCCCGACGTTGCTGACGAGATTTTCAATGAATAGAATAAGGCTGAACTTGAACACGATGATGGCGCTGATGCAGCTGAGGAAGAGAATGACAGCGATGAGGTAACGCGAGTTTTGTTCATCAGTTAACCATTGGATCTTCTTGTTCTTCTATCTCTATGGTCTGGTGTGCATTGAGTTGTCAATTTCATTATTTTCTTTAATTTTATTAGTGTTTTTTCTAGGATGAGGCCCCTAACCCTGATCTTCGAGGTCGTCGGGCTGCCTGTGTATTGGAACTTCTGCTCCTTCCATCCTCCTTTCTCTTGTAATTTGTACTCCGATTTGTATTATTTTTTAAATTTAATAATTTTTTTAGTTAACTCTGTTATGATGATCAATGAAGAATTCTATGTTGGGCATGCACTGAGCGGGAAGGCGAGAATTCTTCTGGAGTTTATATTGGTTCATTTTCTTCCCACGTCAGCATTCACAAATCCTCGATTGAATACCACCAATGTCTCATCGCTGTCATTCTCTTCCTCAGCTGCGTCAGCGCTGTTCAAGCTCAGCCTCATTCTATTCATTGAAAATCTCGTCAGTGACATCGGGAAGATCTTGGTCATCCTGTAAGTTTGGACAAAAGAAGATGATGATTAGATAGAAGAGGAATGATGATGATGATGACGATGAAAGAGGAGGAAGAAAAAGAATCAGAATCCTCACCTTAGCATCATTCACTTCATGGTTGACGACGACCTCAGCTTCATCGTCGCCATCTTCGTTCAGAGTGAAAGTCGAGCGGGGACTGTGCCGGGGGACAGAGAGACAGATCGGAGTGCTATTGGGAGATTGAGAGAGGGAATGCGGTGCGAGTCTGCGAAACGGGTAGGCGCGGGTATATTTAAATAGTTAAAGCCAGGTTGTAGCTAAATCTTGAACTTTAATTACTATTTAAAAAAAAAATCTAGAAATTGATATCCCTCACTTCACCTTTCATCTGTTTCCTCTGTTTCTTCTGCTAACTCCTCCCCTTCTCCCTCACTCTCTAGTGGCTCCCCCGCACCGGGCCGCTGCATCAGAGGCCTATAAGGAAGATGACCGACGATGATGCTTCGATTTTCTCTTCCTCTTCGTCGTCCCCATTGGAGGGAATGTTCTGGTGATGTGGGGATCTCGCCGATGAGTCGGGTGCCAGGGAAGCGGTGGACGATCGCGGTGTTCTACTGGCAGACAGCGCCCGGCCATGCGCATGCGAGCCGGTCGGGTAGCGTCGTTTTAAAGTTCGATGAGGGCAGCTCGGCGCAGAAGGAAGCCATTGAAGACGCAGGGCGGAGGAATCAAAGAGGAAAGAAATAGAGGCCAACCATCTAGAAGCTTCAGTGGCCTTCACCCATAAATAGGGGTGGCAATATATGACTTGACCCAAACCCGACCCGAATCCGACCCGAATCCGACCCGCAAATATCGGGTATAGGTCATGAATTTTGACCCATTTATTGAATGGGTCGGGTTCGAGTTGGGCATAATCGGGTCGGGTTCGGGTCATGAATTTTGACTCATTTAATAAATGGATCAAGTTCGGGTTGAGGCTATTCGGGTCGGGTCGGATTTGGGATCGACCCGAACCCAACCTGCCGACCCATTTTGACCCCTACAGCATAATAAAGGGCTTATGGATCGCCAATGCCTCACTTGGCTTAGGGAGCGTCCATGAGTTCAAACAGGTGGTTAACAAGTTTTAATGACAAATCTTTTTTGACACAAAGACTAAATCAGGTAGTAATAGTTTAAAAAATAATAATAATAGTAATAAATAAATTTTTAATTATTCTATACAAATTTTAATATAAAAAATATTATTTTACTTCAAAATTTGTACCTGTATTTTATTGACAGTTCCCAGATCTCTTATTGATGATGAATATGCTAATGCAATGCTGAAAGACCCCAAAATACTGTTAACCACATCTCGCAATCCAAGTGCTCCTCTCACCCAGTTTGTTAAGGTCATCATCCTCTTCTTTTATGATTATATTATGGGTTTGTTCTTTGATTTCTAATCATTTTTCAAGATTAATTGTTTTGTTTTTGATGTCTCTCCATTACTGTAGGAACTGAAAATTGTTTTTCCAAATGCAATCAGGATGAATCGTGGTGGCCAGGTTTGTTTTTGTCCTTGAGATATTTAATTTAACAATGTTTTCTATGGTGTTATCATCTGCCAATGCGTTCTGATAGTTTTTAACTAGTGTAAAGAGGCCATTTCCCCCCATAGTCGTCTTTCTTACCCTTATCAATTTTCACATGCATATAAATATAATGTATGTGCTTTTAATTTAAATTTTGTAAACTTTACACGTCTGCACTTTTCATAAGCTGTAAATTAAATGCTAAATTTATATAGTCACCTATGAGTACAGATGGCATATGGGTCTTAGATATCACCCCGTGTAAGGGTTTTATGAGCGCAGGATCGTTGTTTCCAATAAATGCAAGCATCTATTGTTAATTATTCTTTGGAATTGCAAGTAACCACCAACCAATGGCTAGCAATATTTCTTTTAGGTTACTTCAGATTGATCAATAAAAGAACCTGAAGTATCTTATTTTGTGCACTATTATAAACCATTTCTTTATATGTTTATTTAATCACAAGTTATTTTGTGCACATGACTTTACAGATGTGATTCTAGTACATGAACATCGTGGAGAGCCAGATGGTTTGATTTTATGTCATCTGCCATTCGGCCCAAGTGCTTATTTTGAATTGCTAAATGTGGTATGAGATATTGTTCAGTTTTCTCTATTTTTCGTGGCGTTTAAAGTTTTTGCTTGAGAGGAGTTATGTCTATGCTTTTTAAACTTCAGGTGACTAGGCATGATATAAAAGACAAGAAGGCTGTAGGAACAATGTCTGAGGCATATCCCCACCTGATTATTGATAACTTCACAACCAAAGTATTATTTCTGATTTTCTGTCTTTCTGATCAGTGTATCCTCTATTTTTGGCTTGTGAATCTGATAGCTTTCCTTCTGCTATGATGCATGTAGACTTTGAATTTTGGCACTTATATATAGGGAAAAACCATCCTACCTTCTACATTGATGGAAAGTTGAATTTTTTAAAATTGAAGCAGGCATAGTGGGAGTAAATTGCAAGAAGCTTTACAAATTTCAAATGCCTTTGGAATTTCTAAATTGGGAAATTTATAGTTTATACAGTTTTTTATGTTATCAACATGTTAGAATTTTGCTGATGGCATCTGCCGTTATTTTCAATTTTTTACAATGATCTAATTCTTACTAATCCGTGGCAATTGCAATACAAGTTCAGATGTAGATAGTCTTGTATCTTAGTTCTTAGAATGTAGAGCTGGGCCAGCTTTTGTTCAGTGTGTTGCATTTAAATCACAAATGCATTTGGTTTGGTTTCCCTCTAGCTAGCTTGGTTTCTGGAAGACTTGAACCAGAAAACCAGTATCTTTTTATCATGGTATCCAAAATCTGAAATCAAGTCTTTCAACTTTTAACTTGGGCTTGTTGAATGAATTATGACTACATCAACTTGCTTTTCTCATTTATGTTTTAGTCAGCTATAAGCTTGTGTTCTTTTGCTATTTAAGTCATGTTTTTGAGTGTTATTTAAGTTTTTACGGCGCCAAAATTTATTTTAGGATAAGATCATGAAATTTGTTAAATCATAGTCATTGTAAGAACTTCAGAACAAGGTTTTTCTTGTGGCTTATATCCTCTGTGACATGTTTACCTTATATTCATCTCTTGACCTTCAATATGTTAGTATCATGTATTTGCTAATGTTTGAGGGAAGGGGCCCTAATACTAAGCAATTAGTAGTTTGGAAATATCAGTCTGGTAATTTGTTAATGGTTGATTTGAGAAATCTGATGGTGTTGAAAGACAAGCTCTGTTTGATATGAACATCATTGAAATTCCTGAGGTCTTAAAACATTGAAAATCTGTGCTATCTCGTGGTCTGAAGTTTACACCTCCGTGAGACATGGAGAAATACTTGATAAAATATTTCCATGTAGGTTGGTATGTACGTCAGAATGTATACAACCTGCAGGGGTTCTTCCCATATTACCTGAATGGAAAATAACAGACCTGGAGTCAGGGATAGTGTGGAAAGACGAGGACCTTATGGCATTTTTGATATCATTGCCTTCTTTCTTCTTGCCCTTTTCTCTTAGTTGGGTCATGAACTTCAAATGTATGCTTTGTGACTTGATTTTGTTCTCTATTCTGCCCTACTCCGTTGATATCTTTAGCATTGTGTTTTTTTTTTTCAATTATCCTCTCCCGCCCTTTGGTGTCTTTTTGTTGTTGTTTGAAATTTCACATTTTTGGTATGACATTTGTTTTGCTTTATTTCCACGTGCAAATTTCCATAGTTCATTTCCTACCATGCATCTACCAGGCATCTGTTCTTCATTTTCGACCTTCTCCACAACGACACTGTCTTCTAAGTCTAATGTTTGTTTGCTATCAAATGTGATGGGGACATCTTTGTCATTGAGGGTTTAGATCAGATCGCTCCATGTTTATGCTGATTGATTACTGTAGACTAATTTTATTTGAGTTAATTTTTATTTTTCGAGTATGTTGTTTTACTTCGAGATGATTTAGCTTGAGTTTCTTTTTTATTTAATTAAGTCTTTGAGTTTGTTTAGTTCCAAGTTCTCTTTTATTTAGGGTGGCTTGGTGGGATTAGTTCCTCTATTTGCATCTTTAGTTAAACATCTTGATTATACCTTAATTAATGAACTTGAGTGCAATTGTGATTATAGTGATAAAATCAATATCCTAGTGGATGAAGAAGTGATGCATTTTGCGAGAATCCTTATACCCTAATTATCCTTTTGATTGAAAAGAAATTTTAGTTTTTCTCGAAAGTGTGATAAGAAATTATAGTTTTTTGCCACAAATCGATTGCTGCCTTGCCAACCTATTAATCTCCTTCATTTGCGATTCAGGTATATTGTCTTTTCCACTATCTCCTCCACCGACTCCCATCTCCACAATTTGACGCTACAAGGATTCGAGCTATTTCAATTCCCCACTCTATTTGTTTGGGATTTCCTTCCCATGCTTTAATCCCATTGTCCGTGCCAAGGAAGTACAGATACTTCTATGCATTTTAACATGTGTTATGCCATGCTCCCATGTTGTGTCTATTATTCATAGGTGTTTCTATATTATTGAGTAAAAGCTATGAAATTATACTATCCTATAGATATTTATTAATCATTTTATTATTCGGTGTGTCTTGCCATGTTTGTGTCTGTCCTGTAAATTAGGAAGTTGTCGTATCGTTGTCATGTCACATCGTATCTCTATGTGCTTGTGTCGTATCCGTGCTTCCTGGATTAGTGAAGTCCATCTTACGCTGCACCAACTCCAAGTCAAGCAACATCAAATCCATTTTGTGCTGCTAGATCGCATTAAAGAAGACTCTAAAATCCTTTATGCCCTTTACTACACCACCACAGTTCCGTTTGCTCAGGTGACCTTTACACTGGTCTTTTCTTGTATTGAACATGATCGTACCCTCCACGACTTTCTTAGGCATTAATAATGAAAAATTGCAAAATTACTCTTACGGACTTGTATAGTACAAGTGAGGATTTTTTTGAGTTTTTCTCTAATGATGGTTCCCTTTGTTATAGTGCTCACAGAACGTACCCTCCATGGCCTCCCTAGGCTTTGCTAAAGAGAGGCAGAAACATTACAAAAATACTCTTACAGATCTTTTTAGTACAAATGAGGAGCTTACAAGTTTGTCTCTATAGATGGTTTCCTTTCTTTCAGTGTTCACATGAATGATAGCCGCAAATTGAAAGCTCGGTGAGTCATGTTGAGAGAAGATGAAGTTTCAATGCTTTGAGAATTTTCAGGTGGTGTTTGTTATCAACTTATCATCATATCACTTAACCAAAATTGCTAGACTTCAACATTGATGGTTCGTTATCATCATATCACTTAATTTTCTTCCATCCGCAGTTTGGTCTGCCAAACCTGCTTTTAATCATATCACTTAACCAAAATCGCTAGACATCAACATTGATGGCTTGGAGTCCTGGGGCTAGTCAGTATGAGTTAAACTGTTGTCATCCACATTCATCCTGCATCAAAATGTTTGTCATGTTTTATGAATTGTTTGATTTTTATGTGCTTAAACAGAAAAGCCGAACAATTTCCTGCCTTCAGTAATATTGGATTATTTTGTTAGTCTATCATATGCTTTCAAAATTGTTTTTTTTTATAAATTTTAGGCCATGAAGTTTTGATCCTTTACAAGCGCTACTAAACGTTTTGATATCCTTCAGCTTGGTCAGAGGACAGCTATCTATTTCCAGTTCCTAAGCCTGATTCCAAGCGCATGATTACATCTCGTTCAGGTTAGTGCTTCTTTGCGTAGAGATATGGCCACGCTGCTTTTCTAGTAATTTTTTTATATCCTGTTGTTCAATTCCTTTACGAGGTATAATGCCGGAATTAGCTCTGCAGCAGTCCATGTACTACGAGGTGGTCGCAACCTACGCCTCCGATGGATCAACTTCTGGTTTCTTCTTTTGCTCTTTACCAATACGATTACTCGTTAGAGGAGTTTCGTGACTACTACGTCAGAAGGATCCTGCTCGCCTCCGCCCATCCTTCGTGCATCGCGGTGGCCGTTCGAACTCTCGACGGCCGAGATAGCCTTGCTTTCGTGCGGCCAGGAGATAACGCTTGGGTCGCTCTTCCTCTCTCAAATTCCTTCTAGCTTTCTTGATGTTGTGTTTTGCGAAGAAGAGAGAAAGCCCTACTCTTGTGAATAGGGCCAATATGCTTCATGCAGCCTGTTTGGAGCGAGAATCAAAAATAGGATGAAAATAATATTAATTTAAATAATAATAATAATAATAAATAATTTTTTTAATTATTTTATATAAATTTTAATATAAAAAATGTTATTTTATTTCATATATTTAATAATTTATAATAAAAATTTTAATTTTATTTCACAGATTAAAATATTTGAATCGAATATTTTGACAAACAATGTGAAATAAAATTGAAATTTTTATTAAAAATTATTAAGCATATGAAGTAAAATAATATTTTTTATATTAGAATTTATGTAGAGTTATTAAAAAAGATTATTAATTATTAATATTGTTTTTAAAATTAGAATTATCTTGGTCTTAATTTTTGTCTTTGTGTCAAACAGGTTATTAGTTAAATAACATTAATTTAAAAGATCTTTTGAAAATATTTTTATTAATAATTTATATTTATTTTAAATTTACACTTTGTTAAATAACATTAATTTCAGTTAGGCATTGCTAGTTGTTGAAATGATCGATGAAGCTAATTTAAAAAAAAAATTATATTTATGTGACATTACATTTAAATTTTAATATTAAAATTAATGCTTATTAAGATGGGTTTTAATTTAATGATATTTAGAGAAAATAATTTTTTAGTTTAGTTATATTTATAAATAATTTTATTATTTATAAAATTATGAAATTATTAATTAAAAATAATATTTAAATGATATAATATTAAATTATATGATATAATATTAAAATAATAATGAGTGAAACGCTCCCTTAACTTTGTCTGACCAAGCCAAATAACAAAAACTGGAGCGTAGGCAATTCTTTCATGCACAAACTTGTCCTTTGGGCCGAATAAAGTTGAATTAAGCCCAATATCTCTCATCAGCAAATTTAAGAGTGTATTACTAATAGGTTCATATAGTTAAGTTTTAGTTTCACTTCCGCATATAAATTTTGAAAATTTGCTAACAAGCTTCTAGATTTTAATTAATATAACGTTAAAGGTTCTTAAAAGTAAATTGATTATATACTCAAATTCAAAAAAATATTTTCTATTAAATATATAAAATAAGATCAATTATTTGCTATTCTCTTTTCAATCGTTCTCTCTTGCATAGGAGAGTCCCTCCGTTATGCCCTAGAGGCTCTTAACATATTAATTAGAATTTAAGAATCTATTAGTAAATTTTTGAAACAAATAACCCTATGTGTAATTATTAGTTAATTATTGGGATCTATCAGTAATTAAACAAAATTGATTTTTAACGTAAAAAAAATTGAGGGTGAATTAGAGCTCAAAGCAAACATTATCCATGGCTCCTTTTTGTAGAGCCTAAGCCCAGTTTGGGCCCAATATCATGTCATTTTATTGGGCTCTTTGTTTTTGTAATTTAGCCATTAAAAAATACCATATGACGCCCTAAACTATAAAAGCATTTCATTTTTCACCAAGAACTTGTTAATACTTCTCAAACACTCTCTAACAGAACATTTGTTTGCCTCCCATCAAAATTTAGCCCACCTAGCACGCACCAAGCCGCAAGAGATATTAATCGACAGAAATGATGTGTTGAGCATAGAACGTCAATTACCGAGATATGTTGAGAGGCATAGGCTAACCAAATTCTATTCATCGACCTCACACTGAGCGCAATTTTAACATAAAATAATGAAAGTTTAGATATTTTAAATATAAATTCATTTTTCACTTATTTATAGTATTTAAGTAAATCTATCTTTCTAAAGTGCCTCAAATATCGAGCATGTTCTTAGCCAATTATAGAGAAAGATCAGCATAATAAAATCAATAAGAATAGAATGTCATTCAATAATATATTGATGGCATTTCTACTAGCCATATTAATAACCCAATTTTGCATATTTTTTATAATTTAAAATAAATCAAGTATTTGTCAGACAATATTGAAGCTTGAGTTACACGAGTTAATTTTTTACAAAATCTAAAAATATGTTATCTTTTTAATATATTTCATCTTTCTGCATTTACATTTTGATCAAATTTATGTGCGGCATTACATTCGCTTTTAATATACACTTTTCTCGTCTAAACTTAAATTGCACGAGATCTAGCAGGCAAGTAATTGAAGTTAAATTCTAACCAAAATTCTAAAATCATACTTAATTTCTTTTTTATTGAACTCATTTTAAGTCTAAACTTTGAGCCAAGGTGTTAGGTTTGTGATTGATGTTGCCACCGCCGTAATGGTGTTCCATCTTTGACTATTTTACATAACTGCCACGTAACGGCTACTAGCCGTTGCCAGATCATCAATGAGATTGTATCGGACGGCTCAGATTCTCCGGCTGGTTTGATTCTGATGGGCCGGGCCGCGATTTGTGGTGGACTGCAATTGTTCACTTAACAACCGCGTAGAAGCCCAGCAATGCACGCTTTGCTTGCGTCAGAATGACCACCCTCTTTTTCTATTAATTCAATCTATTTCTTATGAAATGTAAATTACTTGCAGGTCCTCATATTAGGAGGTGACTTTCAACTTTGTCCTTTGAAAATTTTTTAATCAGGTCCCTATAGTTTGATATCAACTATAAAAATTTTGAATTTTTCATCAAAAATACTAAGAGAGCATTTAGTTTGATGTTATTTTGATGTAGGACGTTTGGTTCAATGTTATCTTAATATTATATCTTGTTATATAAAAAAAATAATTATCTATTTTGATAACATCTTTAGATTATCTTAAAAAGAATAATAAATTTGACACTTAAAATATAATACATAGATGTCATAATATTTAGATAATACGACACAATATGAAAATAATATTAAATCAAATACCCCCGATATATCATCTGCATGCCATGATATTTGGAGTCATCTTCTGATTAATAATTTTATAATATTTTAAAAATTTATTTAAAGATATCATCAAACTAAAAATATTCTCTAAATAATATAATATAATATTAAAATAATATTAAATCAAATATCTCTTAAGCTTTTTAAGTTGTTCATGAAGCCTTCTCTTGCTTTGCTTAATATATTATATATTAAAGAAATAAAAATTTCTTCCTAAGTTCACGTATAATATAGTATATAATTATTAGTTCAGCAACGATTTTTTTTTTCATAACTTTATCAGTTAATTTTAATAGAAAATATAAAATGGGCTTACTTAAACTTAATTGGGCTATATAAAATGATTAATTGGGGTAAATATATAGCTGTGACTGAAAATTCAGCTCTTTTACTTAGTTAATATATAAATTTTTTATATTATATATTAATTATAAAAATAATATAAAATTTATAATTTTATATATAACTGTTACAATATTGTGAAATAAATTATGTGAGCTATAGTTTTTATATAAATATTTTTTATAGCTAATATATAATTACCTCTAATTAATTTAATGTTAAATATTTTAATATTAAATATATAAAATAGTTAATTTTTAATAAACATTACCTTTTGATCGACAGATTTATATAAATGTGGACTAACTTTATAATATATCCCAAACTATGTATGTTAACAGAAAAATAAGTGATAATTTCATCTAAATTTCTGAAATAAATTTATAATTTTATGTAAGTTTACAAAAATAAAAATATACCGTCTAGATTTCTTCTGCTAAAATGTTATTTCAAGTGAATATTTTTTGATAAATTTTGTTAAATTGAACAGTTAAACAGTATTTAAAAAAAAATTAAATATATGTTAAATTTAAAATAATAATTAGAAATACTTAAAAATATATATATATAGTTTTTATAATGGTAATTTAATGATCAACTTGACAGAATTCATTAAAAACACTCATGTGAAAAAAAAAATTATTCAAAAGAGATGAAGATAGCTCATTTTTATTTTTGTAAACTTATGTGAAATATGAGTTATATGTCACGGATGAAAGGAATTATCGTTAAAAATAATGCCATTGAAACAATTTATTCAATAAAGCGTTTATTCAAAATTCAAGTACTGTTAATGGAATTTCGACCAATTAAATAACAATATTCCACATTTTTTTAAAATTTTTTTTTGAGACATTCAACCACATGATATATGTAACATCCTGCGATCTCAATATAGAGGTATTGTCTATTTTAATTTTAGAAAAACTGCGTAATTTGAGCACTTCCTATGAGGTCACCCATCCCGATGCTATTTCAGCCCAAGCACGGCTTAACTAACGAGTTTTCATCATTAGCCTCACAGTTTTGCTTCAAAAAGTGCCTCTACAATTTGAGACCATGTTATCTACTTATACAGCTCAGAATCTCCCTCCTTTTCTGATATGAGATGATTTATTCTTGTGCCTCTCTTACTGCTCATTATTCGGCTTAGAAGCCTGCCAAGAGCCGCACTTTACCTCAGTAATTCCTTTCTCTTAAGACATCATCCGACGATCACTCTTCACCCTCTTCGGCCACGGGCATCACAATACATGTGAGAAAGGAAATATATATCATTCTACATAAATCATAAGTTCATATTTCTTAACAAGAACTTTATCAAAAAAATATTATATATATATATATATATATATATATATTTTAAATCTTATCACTTAATACATTTCTCATAAAAAATACTCTCTCTTTGATGGTAGGAAAATAATTTTATATAATTGAGTAAGGAATTTTAAAATTTAAATAAAATTATTAAAAATAGTATGCATTAATGCTAAAAACCAAATCCCTTAAATCTCAAGGATAAATAGTGATGTTGACTTACACATTTGCTTTGCAAGGAATGACTTACGCTATTATATAGGGCCATAAATGAATCGAATATTTAATAAATAACTCGAGATTTAATTTGATAAAAACTTATTCATACTCGGTTTATTAATATTAATAAACAAGTTTGACTATAATTTTAAAAAAAGCTAGATTGATATATAAATAAGTTTGAATATACCAGTATTGGGTTGGTTAACATTTGTGAACAAGATCATATGAAATTTATAAACATGTTTAATTATTGAATTATAATGCATAATATAATGCTTATTATAAGAGCTAAATTAATGTCTTTTTTAGAGATTTCAGTACATTTTATTTATTAATAAGAAAAAAAATTTGAATCATGATAATGAGTTAGTTTATGAACACATTACACTTTTTATGTTCGTAAACTCTGACATATATAAGCTCATTCCAAAAGCATTAGTAGTTCCACGAATAATACGAACCAAGCTCAAATATGACTTTACATAAGTAAACAAAGCTCAAATAAGCTCGAAATAAAACAGTCGAGCTCAAGCTCACCTGAGCTCATCTCGATTTATAATTTATATTATTCAATATTTCAACTAAAAAGCCTTATAAAATATGAATAATATATCAAAGAGAAGGTAATAAAGTGTTTTAGATGCTTAAAGAGACTTAAAAAAGACAAAAAAAGGTTAAATTACTTAAAGATCCTCGGGGTGAGCTCTAATTCTAGGTCGGCCCTTCAATTGAAAATCATTTTAAATGAAACATTTCTCATCAAATTTTTCTATGAATATATCAAAGAAAACTTAACAAAGAGTTTTAGATGCTCAAAGAGACCGAAAAAGAAAAAAAATGGCTAAATTACTTAAAGATCATCACGCTGAGCTCCTATTATAGTTCAA
This sequence comes from Apostasia ramifera, assembly GCA_019297695.1. Lineage (NCBI taxonomy): Eukaryota > Viridiplantae > Streptophyta > Magnoliopsida > Asparagales > Orchidaceae > Apostasia > Apostasia ramifera. The sequence goes on along the minus strand of JAEMOT010002567.1, from coordinate 144,384 downwards.
CCTTTTATCAAAGAAAAGGTAACAAAGAGTTTTAGAAGGTTAAAGAGACTTAAAAAAAAATAGTTGTTCCTTATCAAATTATTTTTTCATATGGACCCGTGAGATTAATTTTTTCAACTAGTAGTGATGATTCTTTTAAACGATTTTCAGCAATTTATCTCCTTCTTGAACTTAAATTGGAAATTATTTAGATAAAAAGACTAATACTAGCTCAGTGGGAAGGGAGTTTGCTCGAAACTAAGGAATCTCGAGGTTTCAAACTACACCGCTATAATTGTGACGCCCGTGATCGAAGAGGGCGGGGAGTGATCGCCGGGTAATGTTCTAAGAGAAATAAATCACTGAGGCAAAGTGTGGCTCTTAGCATGCTTTTAGGTCGAATAATGAGCAGTAAGAGGGGCACAGGAATGAATCGTCCCACATCGAAAAGAGAGAGAGACCCTATAAGTAGATAACGGGATCTCAAATGGTAGAGGCATTTTTTGGGGCAAAACCGTGAGTCCAATGACGGAAAACTCCATAGTTGAGCGTGCTTGGGCTGGAGTAACACTGGGATGGGTGACCTCCTGGCAGTTTTTCTAAAACTAAAGCGGACAATATCTCTACAATTGAGATCACGGAATGTTAAAATAACTTTCAATTGTAGTGAGAAAAATTGTAATGTATAAGAAAAAAATTCATCGTTTTTAAATACTAAACTTTTTACTTCTCATCTTCATAACTTTACTCTCTGTGGAACTCTTGCTGCATTAATTTGCTGAATTCAATAGAAGAAAAGGCACACAACAGACACAAAACTTAGAAGAATAGCTTCACATTAATTTTAAAATTTCATATCATTGTCCAATCTCCTCTTAAAATTTGATGACTCTTTGACGTAGCTTGACATCATGATTCTTGGGGCACTATTAGTGCTGTTATTGATCCGAATTCGAGCTGAGCCAATACCGACTCGAAATCAGATCGATCATATTTCGATCGACTTGAAATCAACTCGAAGTCGATTGGCTTCGACTTCGAGCCGACTTGAGTCGATTCCAATGGACTTCGAGCCAATTTCTATTCATTTTCATGGCTGCTCGAAAATGAATCAAATCTCAATTTTTTTTAGCCGATCTCGAGCCTGATAAGCTTGACTCGATCGGCTCGGTTTATAATATATATTATATATATTTAATATATGTTATGTACCTATATTATATATATATATATATATTATAATATAAAATATATTTTAATTCAAGCTAATTTCGAGCTAGATCAAGCCAAGCCTACCCTGGTTCAAAATCGATCGGCTCGAAATCATTACCGAGCCGAACTTTTGACTCGTTAGTCGGCTTGTTTAGATCGACTCGATTTTATTTTCGATCAATTTTCAATTTTCGATTAATATTAACGTCCTTTGGCACAATGATGAGGGCCTTCATTTCAAAAAATAATTTGAGAATTGCTTTAGCATTTATAAGAGAGAAGATATGATTTGTGAGTAGATGAATAGTTCTAATGACTAAAACATTGTAAAAAATGTTTTGATATATATATAATATGTAATTTTTTGAATTTTAATTTTATAAAGTTATTCATGTATAGTTAAATTAATTAATTATTTTTTTAAATAATATGATATAATATTAAAATAACATAGTATTCCAACATGAGCATAGATTATTTATAAAGTTGACAGTGATATTAGCCGGAATGATATTCAAAATTATTCCATTCACTTCATCAAAAATGATATAAAAAAATAACAAAAATTTAAGATTTAAATAATTAATCTATTTATAATATTTATGCAAGCTGCTAACTTTTTGGGAACTTGCCTTAAAGCCAATCCAAATATCACGATTAATTTTCATAATTAAATATCAAAGTTATTCTTTTTTATTCAACACTATAATTAATTAGTTTAAATTTAGTCTAACAAAATCAGAAGCACATGCATTTTGCCACATTTCAATATAAAAATGAAATTTTTAAAAATCACTAAGTAAAATTATAAAAAATAATTTTTTAAGGGAAATAAAAAAAATATAAATTCCCCTGAAACTTTGTTAATTAAATTTTTTTTCTGCATGGACTTTCCAACGTCGAGGTGTAAAAAAATTAATGTTATTTCAATATTATTTAAAAAAATAATTATTTAATTTAATAATATATATAGATAATTTTATAAAAACTTTTAAAATTATAACTTAGAAAATATTTTCTAAATATCAAAATATTTAAATAACATGACATAATATTATTATAAAAATAAAATTAAAAAATTACATAACATTGTTATAACATTAATGAACCAGTAGGTTCAATTAACATATTTTTATTTTATATTAAATTAAAATAAAAATGCAAAAGTAAACTTAGATTTCTTTTAGGAAGTTGTAAAAATTAATAAAAATAATAATATATATCGTTTTGCCAATGTATGAACTATTAAATTTATTTCTCATGTGATGTGCATATATATTTCTCACTTTTTTGAAATAACTCGTCTATCAGGTAATAAATTAAAGTAATTAAAATGTAAAATACATGTATCACATACCTAGGGGATAAATCAAACATATAATTCAAATATATATATATATATGTATAAATATATTAAGCGTAGGAAATAATTTCAGCTATGAACAATATAAATTGCTAACTAGGAGATCATATAGATGAGGTAGCATGTTGTATCATCAAATTGATAGGACTGGGACCAAATATCACAACTCGAATGTTGAATCAATCATCGTACTATAATGATGCAGTGTAATGAGGTGCCGGAAGTTAGACATCGGACGTTGACGGCTATATATATATATATATATATATATATATATATATATATATATTGTAGCACGACTTCTAAGTCAAAGACATGAAACACCTGTAGGTTAAATATGATTGACCTCATTTCTGCACTGAGTCCTATTGTGCAAATTGACCTCACTTTCTGGTGGTACTTTCTGTTCTATTTATTCTACTGTCTGATTTGCTAAATTAACCTCTCTGTATCGTTTGAATTATCTATTAATTTATTGCTTTGATTAAAACTCATAAATTTTATTATTTTCAATTCACCTCCCTCTTGGGAAGCCTTTGGGCCAACAAGTCTTGCTTTTAATTTCTCTCAGTTCACATTTTACAAAGGAGAAATTTTTTAAAACTAACTATTAATTAATTATGAGAATATTTAAATATTTAAATATTTGTGACATTTTAAAATAGGACAATTACACCTAGGTCCCTGAGTTTAAGGGTTATTCTCACACAGGTCCACGTTTTTTAAATTATAAAATTGGGTCCCTAGGATTTCAAAAATATCATCTGGGTCCTTTTTTAATTTTTTTATTATTAAAAAATATTAAAATTACTATTATACCTTACTCTCTTTCTCTCCACCAGATTCGGCTGTGGCGCCGTCACCGCGCCTCCCCGCGCCATCTCC
>JAEMOT010002567.1:118260-131588 GCA_019297695.1 Apostasia ramifera | reverse complement strand
AATTTTTAATAAAAATATATACTTTATTTCACATCCTAGATCAAAATATTCGAATCGAGTATTTTTATCTAAGATGTAAAATAAAATTAATTTTTTTATTGAAAATTATTGAGTATGTGAAGTAAAATAATATTTTTTTATTAAAATTTATGTAAAATGATTAAAATTTATTATTTATTATTATTATTTTTTAAATTAGTATTATTTTGGTCCTAATTTAGTCCTCGCGCTAAACAGGGCCTAAATGGGTAGTGGCTTCATATTATATTAGATACTTTTCAATTTAATCCACATAATTAAAGTCAGGTCCCTGAATTTAATGCTTAATAACGAGAAAATTTATATTTTTAAAATTGTAACATCGTGCCTCTGAGTTTTAATATAATTATCAAATATATTATTTTCCAATTTTTTTATTATTAAAAATTTATGTAATTATCATTATATCTCTCCCTCATCTCTCTCCTCCCGATCACCATGCATCGTGTGAGGCCGCGCAGCCAACACCCCTCACGCCTGCAGTGATTAGGAGGAGAGAGAGAGAGAGTATAATAGTAATTGTAAAAAATTTTAATTATAAAAAAAAAATAAAAAAACTCATTTAATAATTATATTAAAACTCAAGAATCCTGATATTACAATTTTGAAAACGTAAATATGCATGTTATAAAATTCTAAACTCAAAGACTCGAATATAATTTAACCTTAAAAAGTAATTATTATTACTTATATCTTAATTGTAATTTAAATATCTATTAATTAATTTTGTGAACATAATTAATTTAATTTAAAATTCTAACAAGAAATATTTTTTTTTATAAAATATTTAGTTCTTAAAGAGCTTGAATTGGCGCAGTTAAAGTTCGAGCATGCTCGAACTCGAATTAATCTGAAACAAGCCGGACTTGAGCCATACCTGGCTCAGCTCGAAGTCGGATCATTCTTGTTATGCAATCTCTTCATGAAAACACAGGCTGATCATTTTTATTTTCTTTGTTAGTAAACCTGAGCATACTAAATAGGAATAGGAATAGCATCTATTAGATAACCTAACAAAAAAGGATAGGCTATTTGTCACCTTAATTGAATCATCTTTGCAACAAATAGGTCACATTTAGGTTACCTTTTATATGAATTCGAACACAATTCCGTCACGCATTTTCGCATCGAAACAAAATCGACACAAGTTTGGTTCATTAAGAACGAAGGAGGTGATTTCGGTTCACCCATACTGCAAATTATCTACCTAATTTTAGAAAAAACAGGCATCAAACTTCTTTGAGTGAATGACTAGTAGAGAAGTTGTACTTTTGTTCTAGTTCATAAAAAGGAATATCTTCATCTGTTCTAAAAACTGATTGAAATTGAGAAACAGAAGCAAAATGTCAAAAAGGATATTTGACTTCCAGATAAAACATAAAGAAAATGGTAAAAATTGCATTGAAGTTTGATGCTTGGGGCTTTTTGAGAATAAATGATATTGAAGTCCTTGAGGTTGTACTCTGACTACAGATTGATCCCAATCAGGCTCAGACTTTCAGGACCCGGATGTGATTTGGCCCTGTTCTCTCTCCCCTTAACATCTAATGCCAGAAAAACAGTATTACAGCAATACAAAATAAGAGTGCAAGAGCCCAATTACCACCTGGAAGCAGTTCATTTTTCAATGCTGCACTTCTGCAGAACCATAACAGTTCAATCAGCACTGTACTGTGTCTATGCAGCTAGTGATAGAATGGCAATTAATAGAAGCATGAAGTCAAATTACAGCTAGTTTGAAAAAGAAGCTCTAGTTTTTAAGAGAGAACTGTCCATCACAGACTAAATGACAGTGATATTCATGCTTTAACTCATGTTTAACAGAATATTACTGGAATGAAAGAAAATGCGGAGATATGCTTGCATGACTACAGACTTAAATGTTCGCATGTTTGCTATTATTGTATTTCACATGTCATAGGCTCCCAGCTTGTTCAATCATTTTGCTAGAAACAACAATGATAAAGTGCATGAACTTCGTGTATCCCTTATGTGAGCAAAAGTTAATCAAGATCATGTGCAATGATCATATTATTATTCAATATGACTTTTGGTTTTCTACTCCCTCTTTTTACTATTGTCTTTTGGTTCCACACATTTAGTTTCTACTTCATCTTCTAATTATCATTTTTCACTCCTTTTTTTTATTCTTTGCTTCAAACACCGTAATTCCTCCACCCCAATTGAGAAATGAAGTGTGAATTTGAACTTAAGATCCCCTAATTCCAGGCAAGCTTTCTCTTCACTAAGGTAGGAGCAGCTTCATACATTTTCTACTCCCTCTTTTTATTATCTTGTTTTGGTTTTCTACTCCAACTTTTGATCACATTATTCGGTCATAGATATTGAAAAGTTAACGGTGAACCTTTAGCCCGTAGTTTTTATCAGGATTACTTTAACATTGTTACCCAAAGGATGTAAATACTATCAAAGTGTATGTAAAGTGTAAAATAAATTTAGTTTTCATATTGAGATGTGCATAAGATATAAAATAAAGTAAGTTTTATTATCTTGGGATTCATGTAGGAAATGGAAAATAGTTTTTTTTGGGTATTTGAATAGGGTGTGACACGTTACAATTGTATACTTTAACATTAACTAGGTCAAAACAAACCCTTTTAAAAGTACAAGTAAATCAGATTCATAACCTAGGGCAATATATAATACTCTGGAAAAGAACGTAAAACCCAGCAAGAATCTAGTGTAGTTTATCTCATTGGTAGATCAAAATAAAGTAAATAGCAACCTTACATTAATGTTTCTAAAGATTCAGTAAAGTTTCAGTCATCTTCATCATAAGTCTTTTTCATAGTTTATCACATGGAATCCGTTCTAACATCAGTTACTACTTTATGATGCATTTGGTATCAGTTCTAGTTCCAAACCTATAGCACAGTTGCACTTCAATAATTTCCCACTTTATAATTAGCAAAAAAATGATCAAAAAGTGCATTTTTTTTCTTGTCCTGATTTCATTGATATGTTATGATATATCTCATGACCCAAGCCAAAAAAAAGCATTACATGAATAACAACTTTCAAAATTTTGTGACTGTGACATAAGAAAGCTTAAAATCTCAACTATTGTTAGTTGTTTGAAGCCATTAGGACTATGCTGAAGAAATTATTTACCAACAAAGATCAGCACTCAACTCATTACCTCCACTTATTATCACTGAATGCTTCAAAAGACAATGATCTAGCAAATAACAACAGCTAAGTAATTTCCTACTAAGAAGAACACAGCGTGCTATTTAACAGCAATTTAAAGAAAGGTCATGAATGCATAGCATATTGAGACAGAAAATAGCTATACCTGCTCCTAGATCTTTGTATCCAAGCCATTGCAGGTGGAAGAATCCCAAAGAGGAAACAATTTGCATAAACACCGGCAAAATCCAGAGCTTTAGAGAAAGTTGCCTGAAAATAAGTTGCAATGAAGATGGGAACAATCAGTACAATCCAAGTCACATAGGCACTATTTTGGTTATCATCCAAAGTAACTGAACAGCTCAAACTCTCTTGACCAATCCCTTCTCCCCTGTAACTGCAAGCTTTGATTGATCCATTACGACATATCTGATTCTCAATACTAGTTAAGTTCTGATTCACCATAATCTCCTTCATCTTCAACCTTTCAGCAATCAATCTAACAGTGTCAATCAGCTGTTTGGGGAAGCTGACAGCATAACCAATCAAGCTTGTGGCCAATGCTGCAAAGGCAAAACCCTGAACAGCAGGCAAAGCTGCAGCATTGACAGAAAGAAGAAGCTTAATTGGATCTTGAAAACCAATCCTCCCACCCCCTGCAAGCCCAAGAACAACCACATTCCATGAGAGAACCATTGCCAAAGGGACAAATCCTCCATAAAGTATAGCTTTTCGAGCACTGTGTATCGAGTTCCTGAGAAGCTTGCAAACGAAAGGAGTGATCACATGGAACCCTAGAGTCAGGACGGTCACCGGAATCGCTGGCATTATAGCGTCCGGCTTCCATGAAGCAAAAGCAAGAGATCTTAACAGGCTAGTTCTCCCAATCGAAAACCCTAGGCTTACCAGCGCTGTAATGGAGAATAGCATGAGAACACAGAGAAGCCGGTTAGTGATATCGATGGCATTAAAGGGGAAGAACCCAATGACAAAACCGACAAAGGTTGGAAACAAAGCATGGGCAACAATCGGATTCATGGACTGAAACTGCTGGGAGAGAAGAGATCCAATCCCTGAGACGCAGGCAATCAATAGGGAGAAGCTGAGGGAGGCGTAGACGAGGGCGACCAAGGCCCCAAAGTTTGGGCCGAGAGATCTGCTAGCAAGGGCAGTGAAGCTTACCTCTTGGACTGCATCGTCCGCCATGGCGGCAAAGCTGAGCTCGGCGACGAGGATGATGGAGGACATGACGTAGACCCAAGAAAGAATGATGGCAGCGGTGGAAGGGATGGGGCCGGCCCTGATGGTAGCTGAGGGGAGGCCAAGCATGCCAGGGCCTACGGCGGTGCCGATGATGAGACTGACGGCGGCCCAGAAGCTCTTTCCGTCGACCTCCGATTGCACCCTTTTCTCGTGAACGGTCTTGGGTTCTGGGTCTTCTGGCTGCTCTTCCAAGGAGGAAGTGGTGGGTGAGATGTGGATGGGTTCATCATGGGCATTACGAATTGAGGAATGGGGAGAAGAATTGGAGGGGGAGAGCAGCGGTCTGATTTGGGAACTCTGACGCCTTAAGGATGCTAACTTTGGGAATGTGCGTCTCGTTTGGAATGGGCAGGGACGGACAATGGAGGATGATTTGATGAGATTATGCTGGGAGAAGAGCATTGCGAGAGAGAGAGAGTGCAGAGTGAAGCAGAAAGCGGAGCACGGCTAATTTTGATGATTCAACATTTCGTAAAATAATGGAATTATTAGAATAAAAAAAGTGAAATTATTTGGCCCCACAATCGTCTCCCCAGGTTTAATGAGAGATTTTTTTTTTCTTCATCCCACACAATTTAATTTTATTTATATCTTACTCATTCATTCTTAATTAATTATACTATACACACTCAAAATATTTTAAAATTTTACACACACATATTTTAATTTATTTCTATTATAATGAGTAATCATAATTTTTTAATAACTTAACTATAATTAAATTATAAAAAATCTGAGTCGTTCATCATATTATTTTAAGAATATTTAAATATATTTTGAGTGAAAATCCTAAAACCTTAATATTTAGGTGGCAGCAAACAAAGAATACATCCGCATCGTGAGTTGATTTTAGGACAAATCAGCACTTTAGTGTGGTATTGAGGAAGAGAAAAATATATACCATTAAGAGTAAAAATATAATTTTAATAATTTACTAACAGAATATTTTTTTTTCAAATAGATTTTGATTAAATTTTAACTCGAATGTGTGTATGTAAGATTTTGTAATGTTTTGAGTGTGCATGATATAGTGTAATTAATTAAGAATAGATGAATAAGACATAAATAAAATTAAATTATGTGACATATAGATAATTATTCCTAAAAGTAAATAGAAAATTTTAAAAGTATTTGGCCCAATTTTTATCTTAATATTATCTTATTTTAAAAAAATATTTAATTTAATAACACGCAGAAATATTAAAATAATATTAAATCAAAAACTCATTTAATATAATAATTTATATTATAATTGTTACATAAAAACTGAACATTAAAAGTCTAAGTCTTTCATATTAACAGACATACGGTCAACTACAAAACAAAAGGTCAAACCTAAACAAATAGAGATGAAAAAAATAATTTAATTCCGACTTCTTGTTCTTTCTAAGCTAGAAATCTTGACAAGTACCGATAAAGATTGAGGCACTACCTATAATCTTCAACAAACTCGCTCACAAAATCGCGATTAACAAATAAAATTTTCAAAATTACTCATCTTGATATGCGCTTAAAAACATTTCACTTCACCTTATACGTAAAAGCAAGAAAAATAGTGTTGAAATCAAAAATTCATAAGGTCAATTATTGACAATAAAAAGACTCCCTCTTATTAGTTCATCAGCACAAAATTCATGTTCCAAGGTCTAGATGTCATTTCTTAAATAACAATTTTATAATTTTTAATAAAATAATTTACACATATTATTAAATTAAATAATTATTTTATCTAAATAATATATTATAATATTAAAATAATAATGAACCAAAGTTCTCCTAAATTCATCTTATTAACTCTTTATAAGAACTCATTAAACTCTATCCTCAATTTATAATTTTTTCTTTTAAACAATATAACACCAATCTTTTGTACTCATTTTGCTCATAAATGCTTATACTGCCAAGCTTGATATTGTAATTTCCTTCCTTCTACTCGTAAAAACCCTTCTTTTTCATTTATTCTTCCAGTTCACCGATTTTATTATAGGGAGATTGACATCTATTATCCCCAAAGATCCATATTTTTCAGGCGGTATCCCGAAAATTTATTATTTTCATGCAACACCCTAATCTAATTTTAAAAGCGAGATGATACCTGTAAATTTACCTTAAAATGAGTGTTACCTGAAATTAATGAACTTTTATAGCCTAAAATTAATGAATCTTTAAAAATAACAGATGTAAATTTCACTTTATTATAACATCTGATACCAAAAATAGAGTTGACTAATTTTCCTTGAACAATGACTGCATATTATAATTTATAACCACTCATTGCATTATTTATATTCAAACACAACCTACAAAAATTCTAAGATAAAAAGGACACTTTAATTCAAATTTTTGCATCCTTCAGATATATCTCAAGACCAAAAAAAGTTTTTCATTTCACATTATAATCAAACATCAAAATAAAAATTCATCATTTCAATTTAACCTTAAACATGGTTAAACTCAAATAAATTTAACTTTATAAGAACAAAATATGATTGACAGACCAAGTAAATTGACATAATAAACGAATGTTTGAAAAATTGAACCAATTCACATATAAAAAAAATCACCTCATCCAAAAAAAGGATCATAGAATGCATTATAGATTTTGAAAACAAAACAATCAAGTCAGAAACCTCACAAAATTAATCAAAATCTATGACCTCAATCCATACTCAAAAGTACTCAACATTAAAAAAAAAAAAAAACCAACTCTCAAAGTAATAAAATAGTAAGATAATTGCAAAGCATTACGATTTTGGGTCTTCAACGCTTACCACCACCACCAGCAGCAAGCTTGGGCCTTTAGCGCCCTTGGGCATGTTATCCTTCGACTTTGTTTCCTGAGATTTGGTCAAGATTTCAGCCCTCTTAGCCTTCTTCTCATCCTTCGACTTATTTATCCTCACCTTGATCTCACTGCATAAGAGAAGATCGAAACAATCATGAATTGCATGTAAGCCATTGAGGATAAATTAAAAAAAAAATAGAGCCTTTTTGTCTTCAGTCTTCTCAGATAGATATGAATTGATGGCTGCAAAACATACCGTAAAGATGCTTCTCTAGCTGCATCCCGAACTTCGGGCTTCTTTGTTCTTTTCTTTTTGATGACTTCCAGGTTGTGCCAACAATAGACCTAGTGTAGGGCTTCTTCGTGATGCGACGCCTTTTCTTCAGAGTTTCAACATGGATATCCTATACCACATAGAATGAATGTAAGATTGGCATATAATTGAAGCAGTTGATACAAATTGAGATAATTATATGTAAAATCAACAACAAATAATAGCACATATTAATCACTGGAATTTTGTTATTCAAAATTATAACACAAAAAATGCTATTTCAGTTAACTAACGTCAATAAAGTTAATATTTCTTTGGCCTTGAGGCACAATATACAAGTGATGAATAGTCTAGGCCAATGGGAATTTTTTCACCACCACGAAGGTCAGTTCATCAAAATGGTGAAAGATCAAACTTTCTTTTTTGCTAAAAAAGAAGAAGAAACTTTTCATGAAGGGAAAAGAACAAACTTTTGAATGAATGAATGCAACAAAACTTTTAAATAATAAAGATATAAGGCCAACAAACTAGGTATTTGCACGAGATCAATTTCCAACAAGAATCAAATAAAAATAGAATTTATATTTTACATGAGTCTGAACAAGTCTCAAGGAATACGCTTGACAATGCAAGCTTCACGGATTCTTAATCTTCAGTGTAAACAAAAGGCAAGTTATACACAAACAAGTACATAAATATGATATTTCACTATGACTAATCTATGTTGCATATAAGAGAAAGTAAATGATTCTTTGAGAAAATTTTATTTATAAGGCAGATGAAAGATTACCAAAGGAACGAGACCAAAATTTACTATAATTATAACTATAATAACCAAAGTACATAAAATATGATATAACATTGAAAAACATATTCATAGAGCATATAAAATACCACGATAAAAGAAAAAACAAAAAAAGTTACAACATAAAGGAAAAAGAAGATCGAATACCTTCTTGTGCTGTTTCCTATAAACTGATGTCCAAGTGAGCTTGGCAGGCCTCAAACAGCTGTGAAAGTAACGCTTGCATTTTGAGCTTGTAAAAAGAAAGACCTAACAGCAGCATAGAGTAACAACAAACTGACTAATTTTACATAAAATTAAGTAAACATACAGATAAAGTCTCACCAAGCATTACTATACATACTTCGGAGTCACTACGAACAAATCGGATGCCTTTCCCAGGGTAAATCTTAGCACCACTAAAACAACAAAGTTCTGTCCTGCATATTTAAACAACAGCTCAAATTCTGTGGAACAAAAAGAATCTCAAAATAGATTTTAAATTAAAAAAACTTCAATGCACCGAACTTTGAACAAATTCTGTTTGCCTTGGATGCATAAAGCTTTGACTATTAATTTATATGCGTTTATATTCTTTGGCATTGTCAATTATAGATTTTCATAGGCAATCATGCGTAATTTATCAAGTTTTGTTGACTTTGTAACTATGTTCTTGCATAAGGTTGATATGTTTTACCAAGTTCAAAAAAGAAAGCTCTGTCAATCTGATAATTTTTTAAGGGTAATTTTACGGCATATATTAAGTTACATAATTTTTTTTTTATAGTAACTTAGTAAGTTACATAAAATTAAGAAACAAAAACATGATATGAGCACATTTGAAGAAAATAATTGAAGATTTCAATTTAAGTGCTTCCATGTAATATTATTTTTAAACCATGTTTACTTTATTTGATAACACAAAATTAGGAACCAAACTGGAAGAACTGGATTTTTTTGGTTTGGTTTTGGTTTGAGTACACTAGACCATGGTTCAATATCCATTACTGAAATTATGGAACTGATACAAGCCAGTTTGGTTCCATGGTTTGCATGGAACCAATTTGATCCAGACCAAATTGCATCGCTAATCACAACCACACAAAACATATTTTTTTCTTTGCAAAAAATAGGTTTATAAAAGCAACTGAGTTCAAAAAGAAAGACCAAAAGATGCATACTTGAGCACCATGTTCTTTAACCTGGCCTTTTGACAGATTTACTTGCTTATCCTAACAAGCTAACAAAAAAAACAAAGCCAAATCAGAAATTGACATCAGCTACTAAACGCACTAACAGCCAAATTTTTCACAGTAACTAAAATGCAGAATCAAACAGGGTAGTAATAGCTTAGGCATTGCAAGTCATGAGCAATTAGAAACTTTGCCAAGCAAATAAGACCAACCATTTTCCAGCAATTTCAGAAAAAACTTACAGTAGAATTAGAATGAAGATACTTCCTAGAGGGCACCTCTTTGCTGAAATACAGTTCTACAAATTCCTCAATCTAAAGAGATGAGAAAAGAAAACCCATCTACTTGTTTGGCTATCAAAAAAGACTGCAAAACCAGCAAGCAAGAGGAGAAAGAGGATGAAAATAAGGCCAAGCAAAGATACAAACACTTGATAGAATAACAACTGAAGCAAAGAAATATACAGGATAAAGGTAATAATGGGAAGAAAGCAGCGGTGAACCTGATAGCCAAACCGGTTGAAGCACTGAACTGGTCTGCGGCACAAATAGGGCTTCAGGAGAGAGCTGAGTCAGCTCAGTAATTTGTCTCCTTCTCTCTTCCCTCATCCTGCAAACTATCTCCTTCAGTAAAACTCTTCGACTTCTAATCCTCTTCTCTTATGAATCCTGTCAGTTGTAGTAGTATTGAATATATAGAGCTACTGAAGCCCTTCAATACTTCTAAGTGAATGGCGTTGTTATTGTTTCATCCTTGAAGTGCTTTCAGTGTTATGTCAATTACGTTGAATTGCTGTTGTTTTGCCATTAATTCTGAGCTGTTTTATTGTTGAGCTATCACAACCTAACTGCCAAACATGTAGAATCACTTCTGATTCTGCCACACCACCATTACCCCATCTTTTATCATAGTTAATAGCTTCATCCCAACTACTTAGGGTCAGCTTCACGAAACCTTCTTCCATCAAAAAACAAAAAAACTTCATGAAACTACCTTCACCATTCTTTTAAGAATCATGCAACTCCACTTCCGAAATGCTCAAAACCTACTCTTTATACATCTCAAATATTCATAATTTTACATTAAGACAATTCCAAAAAAATAAAAAACGAATCCAAGAAAGCATTTCACCAAACATAGTTCATTTAAGCCAAAATAAAAAAAATCAAAGAACGTTTATAATCATAGCATTCACAAGACGAGATGCAATAAGCATGGAAGACGAGATGCAATAAGCATGGAAGACGATGATGAGAAGAAAACGAATCAAAAAGAGGATGAATCTAACCAAAGAGACGATAGCCGAAACCTCGAAGGCCGATCAGACCAAGCCGACGGGAACTCTAGGGTTTTTCCTTCTTAGGCGCTCCTCCAGTGAATACTAAACCGTTCGATCGGGCTAATCCTACAAGATGTGACTTGAATTTAATTGGGCCTTATAAAGCCCAAATATCAAAATTGGCCCAATAATGTCCAAAATTTTATATCTGGGCTTCCAATTACTAATATTAATTTAATTAGTATTAAAGTCTTTTAACTTTCATCAATATTTATTTTATGATGAGATCAAAGGAAGACTAAAAGGCACACAGAAGATTAAAAAAAAAAAATTATTCATCAAGATATATTCAACAAGAATTTCTCATTAACAATCTTGAATAAGCTCTAGTGATTGAAACTTTTGATTATCTCAAATAATAATTTTAACTCCCTCAAATAAAAAACAATTACATTCTTAATTTATAAATATTACCAACCTTGATATATTAAAATTCTTCAATTGGCCATAAAATTTTTATACTTCATATTTTTAATTGACGTTTCAGTCCACATTGTTGTTTCTAAGAGGGCATTTAGTTCAATATTATTTAGAGAAATCAATTGTGCAGTTTAATAATATTTATAAATAATCTTTTATAAGACTATAGAATTATTAATCAAAAGATGACGTTTAAATGTCATGACATTTAGATTACATAACATAACACTAAGATAATTATAACGAACTAAATGCTTCTTAAATTTTAAGATTTTTTTGTACTAAAAACTCTTTTTTTTTCATCATTTTCTTATAAATAATGCCCGTTCTTTAACATGTCTGTCTGCTAAGTTAAATTTTTAAGGGTCTGTTTGTTTATAAGGTTAAATTAAACTTAGATAGAGATTTTTTTATTAAAAATTATGAATAATGTGAAATAAAATTAGTCATTATATTGTGATATATAAGAGATATAATATAAAGTTACTTATTGTATTGAGATATGTGAAGGATTTGATATAAGTTGGTTATTATTTTATGTTTGTAGGATATGAAATAAAGTTAATTTTTAATATTAAATTTTATGTGTGATATAATATACCAGATTAAAATTAAATCAGATTAATTTTTAACTCCAAAAAAACGAGGCCCTAGTCATAAACTATGGAGTCATGACTATAATGTTGTCGTGATTTATAATTTGAGTTAGGGTTGTAGAACTTACTCTAAATTCACTCAAATTTAGGCTTGGCTCAAGCTCGATTCAATTCATTTCGAATTAAGTTACGAGTCAACACTCTGGCTAGATATTCATTTCGAGTCAAGTTCAAACCAGAATTGACCGCTCGATATAAACTCGAATTCACTCAAAATAAATAATTAAATATATATAATTTTAAAATATACAAGTTTATAAGTATTTCAAGTTCGAGCTTTGTTGCACTCGAAAATTTTGAATTTGAACTAGCGTTAGCTCACTTGAACTCGAGTCATTTATAACTCTAATTTGCGACAGTTCGTAAAAGAGAGTTACATATATGTTCTTTTATGATGAACATGAATATCCCATGAACACCATCAGTTCAAACTTTTTAAATAATGCATGATTCTCTCTCCCCTTTCAGCTGGCAATAAATATTTCCAAATTGTTTTAACTCGAGAATTTGCTTCCTTTGGCCTCGTTTGGTTCGAGTTTTTATTTAACAAGCAAAAAATATATATTATTTTCTAGATCTAATAAGAAAAAAATTAAATTTAGTATTACAAAGTGTGTAAGATGCGAAAGAAATTAATTATAATATTTATATTTATATTAAAAGTGAAATAAAATTAATTTTTACAGTTGAAATTTGTGTTGGCCCAAAAAAAAAATCTCAAACCAAACGATGCCAAAAAAAAGCCTGGTCAGTTAGAATCGGTGTAATTTTAAACCTATGAATTTTTAATATATAGTGATTTCCTCAATCACTTTTTTAAAGAGTTTTTGATTCAATACTAATATAATCTTGTATAATATTATTTGAAAATATTAATTATTTAATTTTATAATATATTTAATTAATATTATAAAAATTTATAAAATTATCATTCTAAAATATTATTATGTTAAAAATTCTATCCCAATCTCTCCATCTTTTATATTCTATTTAATTACCATTCTCTCCCTCTCTCAACCAAACATGAAACCCTTGCCCTTCTCATGATCTCCTCAAGTGAACCATATAACTCCCCCACCTCCTCATTCACTTCCCTCACATGTAGAGCAAAATCACCTCCTAGCAAGTGCATGTGAAATTTAAAAGATAATTATTCGTGATCACATCGATCTTATTTTATTCGATAAATTCAATTTGTATGACTCGAATTAAAATTACTCAAAATAAAATCACTTAGCTTATAATCATTCAGATATATGCACAAATATATACTTTTAACTTATCTAATTAGATATTTCACATTAGATATACATAATATAAGATATATAATGCCAAGGCAGATCAGTGGTTATATATGAAAGGACGGAATGAGAATAAGTATATACGCGAAAAAATTAAAGTAGCATATTAATAGACCATAAGTTC
>JAEMOT010002567.1:98103-118226 GCA_019297695.1 Apostasia ramifera | reverse complement strand
TCAGAGAGAGTTGTCTTTTATATATATATATATATATATATATATATATATATATATATAGAAGAAGACTAAATAACTTATATATAACAGAAAATTATTAGAAAGAATTAATGTTATATACTTAGAGATGAATGATAATTTGTTATTTGATAAAATACAATATAAATAAATGATTCATATAGCTGAACCCACTAGCGAGATAAAAGATTGGCTGTCTTATTGTTTGTATATGTAATATAAGATTTATAATTAGGTGTGGTCTAACTAGAACAACAACAATTAAGCCTTAATCCCACTAGGTGGGGTCGGCTAGATGAATCTTTTGTTTTCATTGCGCTCTATCAGTTACCAAATTCTTATCTAAGTTTAAGTAACTAAGATCACTCATTATAGTTTCTTATCATGTCTTCTTTGGTCTTCCTCTTCCTCTTTCTCTTGGTACATGGGCAAAATTCAATAACTCAATTTTTCTAACTGGAGCTTCAATCGGCCTACGATTTATATGTCCAAACTATTTAAGCTGACTTTCTCTAAGTTTATCCTCAATTGATACAACATCAATTTTATTTCGGATATACTCATTTCTCATTCTATCTTTTTGTGGTCTAACTAGAAATTCGAATAAATTTCAACTCGTTGATCGAGTCAAGTAAAAAGTTCGATTTCAACTTGAAACTCAAATTTGTCAAACTCGAGTTGATGTCGGCCATACATCTTCTTATACGCCCCTCAATTACAATTTCTCCTTCATGCAGATTTCACCTCCAATGAAAGACCTCTCCCTCTTCTTCATCAAGAACTCGCTCTCCGCCAAGATGAAGAAAGGCCTCCAGACCTTCTGCTCCAACGACGCCTCCACCTCAACTCTCACCTGCCGGGCCGACAGATTCGCCGGCGACGGCACCGGCGAGGATCAGACCAGACATCCGCCGCTGCAGCCGCGAACTCTGGAGGAGATGATCATGCAGCTGGAAGTGGAGGAGGCGGCGGCGCGGGCGGAGCTCGCCGGAAGAAAGTCGTGCGCCGATCACAACACCGAGGTCATGACGTCTGCGAGGAACGCCCTCAATCAGTACCCGAGATTCTCCCTCGACGGCCGAGACGCCATGTACAGGTCCTCTTTCAGGAACTTCGTGGACGGCCGGAAGTCGTTCTGCGGCTCCGGCGGGGTCCGGAGGCTTCCGACGACGGTGGCGGGGGAGAGGGTGGTGTGGTGCAAGCCGGGAGTGGTGGCGAGGCTGATGGGGTTGGAGGCCCTGCCGGTGCCGGTTGGAGGGTTTCTGAGCAGGAGGCAGAAATTGAGGAGGATGGGGAGGGTGGAGCTGGAGAAGGAGAGGACGGCTGTGAGTTTGAGGGGAAGGAGGAAGGGGGCGAGAGGGGAAGAGTTTCACCCGAGCTTGCTGATGGACCACGATAAGGAATATCCATTCGGAGGAACAGCTGACTGGAAGTTCCAGAGAGCTCGCTAATTTTTTTATTTTATTTTATGTCATTTTATTTCATTTTATTTGAGTACAGAGCTCGCTAATTTCAGGCTTACATGGGTATTTAAAATAATTTAATTTACTATATAAAAAATTAATGAAAATAGAATTTATTCAATAAATTAAAATTTTAATCCACCTTATAATTTGATGGATTAAATTCAAATCACAAATAAAGTTGACAGATTATAAAACAAAGGAGGAAGTTTGTCATTTTATCATTTTAAAATAAAGAGAGATAAAATTGAATTAATGGATAAATTTGAATTAATTTTTTACTGTAACTTTCTAATATAATAATATTAAATTAAATAAATAATAATTTAAAAAGCAAGAGCATCTAACCCGATAAATAAATAAAAATATTTCGATCTAATCTCATTCTGTGCTAAGTCTGACTTATTTATTATCGATTCAAGCTCTGTTTGAGCTAATCTTGATCCAACTTTTGATTAATTTTAAATTTTTTTAATTAAATCTTATGTATAAATGTATTTGTTCAGCACCTATGTCTCTCTTATTTAAACTCATGTGTATTCAAGTTTCGTTAATTTTTAAATTAATCAAGTATGTTTTCTAATTTAAAATAATATACAAATATGTCTTTTGACATTAATAAAGAAACTCAATTGAAGGTATTTTCTCTAATTAAATTTAAAAGCAAAATTAAGATTTTAAATGATAATAAAATTCAAATTGATTTATCAATTAAAAAAAATATTCTCTATCAAGTATTTTAACTAATACAAAAAAATATATTTTCACTTTACTTCAAACTAAAAATTTATTTAATTAATTTAAAAACTATAAAGACCGGCTTATATATATAGATCCAAATTAAAAAGACCTAATTAATATTAACTATTAAAATTTAAAACAAAGAATATTAATCAATAATAAATATAATTTGAATAAAATTTATAAAAAACTTCTATTAAAAATTTCATTAAATTATTATAAAAAACTTACATACTAAATTCATCTACATGAATAACTATATACAAATAACATCATTTATTTTTTTAATCAATTCGATTTCGAGCTATCTCAATTTAAATTGATAAAAATCTTAAGACATAAAAAAAAACTCATTAGCTGACTCATTTAGATCAAATCAAGTTCGATTCGATCAAAAATCTGATTCAACTTTCAAGCGATCTTTGATCTTTGAGCGAAATTAACGGCCTTAGTAACAAAGTTATCTAGATAACAAAAACATCTAGATAACAATAAATCAAATACCCCCAAAATATATAACTTAACTTTTACATAAGTGATAGGCTCTAAAAGTTTCGCAAAAAAAGAGCTTGACTGAGTAACAGAGGTCTCCGAGTCCAAAGCCTTCGAAAAATTCAAAGCCTCCCCAATTACATTAAAAATGGTTTTCACATGAGCACAACAATAAAGTACGATAAAATGCTTCATACAAAACAAATATCCTCGACTTCCAACAGGCATAGCACGCGCATTTGCCGCTTGCAATTCATATAAACAGAATACAAACAACTTCATAGAACTTCAAATCGAACTCATTCTTTAAAATTGTGTGAAATTACACTACAACATGCATCACTCTTGATGATCCAGAAGACAAAAGAAACGCAACTTCCAATGAAAATGCTTCTTATGATCTCTTCACTTATCAAAGTCCTTCTCTGGTTCAGAACTAACAATGGGCAAGTTTCTTCTATATTGTGGTGATGTCAATCTTCTCTCGAGAGGCGTTTTCCTCTTGCTAACAACAAATCGGTTCACACCTTTCCTCAAAGGCATGATTTCTGGGAAGTCTTCGTCAGGTATCTGACTAAGTTCTGAGATATCCTTAATCTGCGCAGCTCGACGGAACCATCTCTCTGCCTTCGCCTCCTCCGACATGTCCAAAGGATCAGGCTCCTTAACCAAAGATCCCTCCAAACTCTTACCAGCAGTTACATCATTTCGATTTTCACTAAAACTTTTCCGGTTCTCAACTTGCTGAAATGTACCAGCTGCAGAACTCGCTCCAATCTGGTTAGAGAAATCTGATTTATAAGGATTTCCCAGCTTCTGCTCCGGCTGCTTATCACCCATGGCTTCGACCTTTTCCAAAGGAGAGGAGCTCATTGAAGAAGGCGAAACATTATCAGTCGCATCAGTTGCTGACTGGTTATCTTTCTTCGCAAAGTATCCAGGAGGGAAAGGGACAAAGGGTACGGAGTTGAAACTATTAGCTTGTTCCATTGCTAACTGTCTCTTATATGCAGGCGAAGTAAAGGAACGATCCTTCTTCTTGCTCACTACGAATCGATTTTCGCCTTTACGCATCGGCATAATGTCTGGGAAATCCTCATCAGAAACAGCATTCGTGGGATTTTTAACATTTTCAAGCTCGGCAGCTTTGTTGGGCCATAATGCTGATGCATCTGATGACTCATTGCTATCATTTCTTGTACTGGGCTTCTCCGAGCTCTTCAACAAAGAATCAATCATATCGCTTTTATCATATGATGATTGCTGCATTCCATTCTTCGATTCAGGAGTTGTCTTAAACATGTCTGAAGGTAGGGGAACAAAAGGAATGCCTTCTTGGTGTTTTTTCCTCTGCCCATACTCTGATGAACTGAAATTACCTGAAGCAGTAGGCTCACTGTTGGATGGCATCGATGAGCGACCAAGTATCCTATCTAAAGTGTGGTTGATCGAATTAGAAGAGTTAGAATCCAATTTGGTAGAACTCACACCATTAGAATCTTGCCCATGAACTGAAACAATCTGAGACTCAATGTTTGAATTTCTGTTGTATCCTCCTAAACCAACAGTAGGGGCATAACGAGTCAGTGGGTCTCCAGGACGTTTGCAGTCACACCTCAGGCATGATGTGTTCCTTCCATAATTGAAGAAATTACATCTGAGAAAACAAAAACACAAATACAACTTGTTAACAATACTCCACGTAAGAATCCAGTTGGCCACTGAACACAGGCAGGGCCGACAATTTTTTTTTTTGAAACTCAAAACCCCCACTTGATAATTGTAAGGATTTACTCGATTCAGGGGAAAAAGAGATGATTAAACTAGCAATCACCTAGATATATGAATTAACATAATTTTTCAGATTTTTATGATGTACACAAGGTACTTATCGTGTGCATATCCACATAGATACAGTGTACGTATGCGTTCACTCAATAAACTATTTGTAAAAATTAATATATACATAACATATATTTCATTCTAGATACAAGGCGATGATTCAACTCAAATCTAACACAAAATCGAATACATTTTAATTAAGTCAAATCAAACTCGACCCAAAATCAAAAACTTTGATTTCTATTTGAGACTCGCTCATACTTAACTTGCTGCCAACATTATACAAAACCAAGCAAATAGATATAATCTTACTGAGGGCACTCCCACTCTGCACCTGTCAACTGCCTTTTAGGTCGTGCCTCATCGCATTCAAGGCAATTCATATTCCTAGCAAAGTTCATAAAAGTACACCTGCAAAATAAAAAGAATGTGCGCAATGTTTAAAGATCAAATACCCACAGCGTAGAAAAGCCACCAGGTTAGCCTACTGCATCAATTAGTCGATTAAAATGACAAGCTTATAAGCAAATACTAATTGACCAATAATCAAATAAAATGAGGCTTACTTTGCAAATTTGAGATTTTTGATAAAAGCTAAAACATGTTACATGACATGATTAAAATGGGAAACTAGTACGGACACCTATGAACCTCATTATGGTCGGATTTATTACAGACACACTAGAGCCAATTAGTCAACTGAGTCAATCATTAGTTCTGTTGGATCGAGTCATAACTAATCTGACCCTGTTTGATTAAATTAATAAGATTGAATTTGAGAATATTTATCTATTATATAAGACTGGCTTAAATTTATGGATTTTATTTAGAATTAGACTTTACCTAATTTTAAAATTAGATTTTGTCTAATTTTAGAATTAGATTTTAGCAAATTTTAGATTATTTTTTATTTAGTCTCACTTTAGCAAACTAAAGTTAAAAGAGTTGAAAATTTTTATATTAATAAGTTTGGAGTTTGTACATATTTTGATATTTTATGAATAAAATTAAATTTGCTTATTAGTTCATGCAAATTGAATTTGGATTCAAAAAATTAGATTAAATTTAAATCTCCGAAGGGAAAGGCTAGGGTCTAGGAAGAAAATCTTTGAACCACTAATTTTATTCTACTCTTTCTTTCAGCTTTCAAACCCTAGCCGCCGATATTCCTCTTTAGAAACTCATTAACAAATAAATTACTTTCTTAATTAAAAACAGCACAAAATATATACAAAATGAATAAAATTAAATTTGCTTATTAGTTCATACAATTAGAATTAATACTATTTATTGTATTAATTGTTATATAATTTTTACAATTTTCTCTATGTATTACTTAGGAGAGAGACTCAGCAGAGAGAAAGTTATAGAAAGGAGGGAGAGAAGAAGAAGAAAGAGAAGAGAGAAAAAGAAGAGGAGAGAGGGAAAGGGAGGAAGGGAGGGAGAGAGAGAGAGGGAGCTGAAGGTGTGCTTTACCAAGAAAAGAATTACATTTGGGCTTTGAATTTATGAAAAGATATTATTTTGGATTGGAGATTTATTTAGAAATCAAATTTTCTAACTAGTTTCAAGGTGAATAATTTAACACGGCTTGCATATAAATTAAATTTAGGTAGTTATTTGCTATTTTGAGTCATATGGATGACTCCTCGGTGATGGCATTTGTTCACATGTTTAGGCTATTATAACAATTCCAATCCTATAATCTTGTTATTATGTCTATTCCTATCTAATACATGGATATGTTACATATTTGTTGAAATGTGTTTGCTATGAAATTATCGAAAACAATGCTACAATGTGATATTGAAAAATGAATTGAGAATTTACCACTATAAGTACAGTATAGTTCAAGTTAGACTTGTGATGGCTCGCACTTGATGAGGGCAGGGACTGATTGCTGGCTAATGTCCTAAGAGAGAAGAATCACTGGGACAAAGAGCGATTTCTGGTAGACTTCTAAGCATGGGGAAAAAGACAAAGAAGGAAATCGTTCCACATCAAAAAGTAAAGAGGTTCATGAAAGAGAACTGTGTTTGATATGACTTATAAATTAAGACAAGATAAAAATTATTTTTAGTTAAATATAATGATTGTGCATATAACTAGTTTTATTTAGTATATTGAGTTGAATTCATTTGTTGAGCCCTATGGTTGAACTAACATCATTTTTATGGCACTAAAATTACAAATTTGCAAGTATAATATAATCACCGGCTCAAAGAAGAGGAAGAAAGGCGATTAGTGAAATATATTTTTATTATATTTAATTGATAAGAAAATTAATTTTTGTGGTAAGTTGGAAAAGTTAATTCAACGATCGATTTCCATCAACCCAATCTTAATTATTCGTGTTATCAGGTTAGTGGCAGCCGGAATGTCACACCAAAGTTAAAAAAATGTAGGCTAAAGCAATTATAGAGGGGGCCACTTCTAGAAGCATTTTCTTTTCTTTCTAAAGAGAAGCCAAAAAGGAACATGCTCTCATCCTCCTCCCCATATTCTTCTTCATCCAGACCTTCTACTCCAAGGGCTTCACAAGAACCATCCTCTACTAACTCCTAGGAACAAAGAGGTGCTATCTCTCAAAAATTAGAGATCACATTCCTCTCCTTCTTTCCACTCTATGACAGAAAAGGGAGATCCCTTTTCATCAAGGCTGGAAATTTGTTCTTTGAGACTAATAGGCATGCACCTTTACTTTAAGTACCATTCACCTCTCCTTCCTCCTCATAGCTGGGAACCCCAGAGCTTTTCGCATATTTCTTATATATGGAGTCCTACCAAGAAACTGAGATTTGATAATGGATCTTCTTCCTTGCCTCCGGGCAACATGGTTTCTCCTACTTAGGGTTTTCCACATATTTCTAAGGTGGAATTTATCTACACGACCAAAGAAAGACAAATGATTTGTAGTACATTGGGGACAATTTCAAACAAGGAAGCTTGAACTAAGATATGAACAAAGCTCATTCAAATCTACTCTACTTAGTCGATGGATTTGAATAATTTGTTGTCCATGACCGTGAAGATTTCTTTTTTCAATTTTACATAGGCACTAAAGCTAGGAATTTTCATATGCCACTTACATGTTTCATACCTAAATTTGATCTTGAAAGATTGAAAAGCACAAGTACATCTCCCTTAAAGTCATAAACAAGCCAAAATTGGTGACCACATCAAAAAAGTCAATTCTGAGAAACATATAAACAGGACGGCTTCAAAAAAACAAAACGCAAAATTGGAAAAAAACTGCAAGAAAATTACAGAGATTTCATTTACGGGAAAGTTTTATAGTAAAAAAGAGAGAAGTAAAAATTTGATAAAAACAACCATATAAATAAATTACTTACTTGGGGCAAATCCAGTCACCTCTTTTCATTTCAACACTTTGCCCAGGAGGCCGTGACAACTGCTCTGGAGGTCCTGGAGACTGATCATGTGCTAAGGTAAATTCTGTTGCTGTTGAATCTGTCAATTCGGATTTCCAGAGAGTCCCATTCAAATTCAACAACTCAACTAAAAGTTTCCGGACAGATGCTTCGACAAGTTCATCAGCCTTAAAATGGTTTTCACTGACTGCAGGGAACTGTTTATACACGTAACTTAGCAAATACCGCATAAGATCTATAGTCTCTGCCTTCTCACTTTCCATGACCTGATAGCAAAAACTACATTTAGAATTACCATACAAAGTAATATAAAGAAATGGCGAACACATTTTTAAGGAAGTCTTTTCACATATATCTTACAAGTGCCAACTACCAAACATGTAATTCTGTCAAAGCAAGAATTTCAGATATATGACATCAAACCTACATTTTATAACACAAATTAAGCTTAAAAATGGTCAAGCTATCAAACTTGAATTAGACGTTCAGTCAATCCCCATTAAGATTATGTACTTACTGAACTTCCACTATCACTCAAGTATAATTTCATCCGGTTCACTGACTTCCAACCGTTCTTGAACAAGAACGGAGACCCATTTTCTACAAGAGCCTTCACATTTTTCTTGGCAAGAAGCCTACAAATGATAAGATGAGGGAAATTAAAATGTGCACCAATCCAACTTAGACTCAAAATAAATAAACAATAATGATAGAAACCTTAATCACAAACTAGTTGGCATCAACTATTTGGGTATCTTCTCTTAGTTGAGCTCTATATAATACAACACATATTTTAAGCGTAGAGTCAAGATCTTATCCAATAACCATACCATTTTTCTATCTTCCCCTTCCACTCATAACTATCATGACTTTAACCTCCCAAATTTACATATAAGAGCTTCAGGAGGTCAACAATAGAGATAGCCAAAAATATATTTCTCATTGTTAAACGTATTGTTACCAACTGACCTAAAAACTTAAGCTTGTAGGTTATAACCCATTGATAATTTTATATTCTAACATGTAAGCTAACTTCAGCATAGACTTTAGCATAAGTACTTGTTTTCTTAAATCTTATGATACAGATAATTGGGAGTCACCGGAGTTTGAACTTGAGGCCCTTAGCTCTGATCATGTTAAATATCCGGTTAACAACTAACCTAAAAGCTTAAGCTTGTAGGTTATGGTCCAATCGTCCAAGGATAATTATATATTCTAATACTAATATTGTCTTCAATAGGTAATTCGTAAATCAAAATTGGGGTACCCAACAAATAATCTCGAGTACCTCTTTGAGACACAACATCTCAAACGATCAATGCCCCAATGCTGACAACTCGACAACAACGACAACACAACAACATTGACGACTCAGCATACACATCCCGAGGTCAAGACTAGAGATCAACTCGAGGCCCCAACAGCCGATACCACCTTAGGTCGAGAGCATGATATCAAATGCATCACCTCGACATCAAGTCAAGAAAACAAATGCCTTATTTACATTATCCTCATATACACAGAAGATGGTTTGTTTGGCAAGTAAAATCTGATGGAATCAAGAAGCTTTTGGAGGAATTCCGTCAATTTGTCTTCCCCACTCATGCCTCTCTTATCTCTTTCACTCTACACAACAAATAACTAGTGAAGGGAAATTGAACAAAAGAATCCAAAAAACAATCCGTAATCATTTCAGGTTTCTCACCTGGAACTCAAACCAACAGGCCCATTACTAGTTGTGAATCAATAGGTGTCACACTTGCCCTCTCCCTCAAACAATCATTTCTAAGCATCCCAATACACTGCTACCACCCATCATTTAAGGAATCTGTATCTCCACTACATCAATCCTATATTCCTATGGGCACAAAAATCCATATCAAGTGTCACATTTTAACCTTGCAGTCAAGCTACTGGTTATGCTTCAGAAAAAACAAATGTAAGGTTCCGTTTAGGCCGAGATAATATATGTAGACAATATATGTATCATAAGAAAATTGATTGAGAAAGAGGGAAACAGAACCTCAAGATATCAGGTCTTTTCCTAGCAAAACCTAAGCAGGCTTCGGCAGCCTTCAAAAACTCCTCCGGCGGCTCCACTTCCAACAGGAAAGAGTCATCTTCCTCACCAGACCGCTCCGTAAAACCCTTAGCCAAGAGAGATTCAGTCAGTTTCGACCACTCCTGCCATGAATCCAAATCCTTGAGAGCAGAAGTCGAGGTCATAGTCTCGCCGCACCCTTCCCTGGCGACTGCCTGCACGTGGACTTGCTCGGCCGGTCTGATCGAAAACCCAAGCTTTGAATCGGAAACTGTTGACAGAAGGCGGCCATTACAAGCGGCGGAAGAGGAGAAGGCGGCAAGCGGCTGGCGAGTGTGCCTGGCGAAGCGCAGTGCGGCAGCTGAGGGTCGGAGCGGGAAGGGGGTCGACAGGAGCATAAGGAGCTTGAATCCTGCCGGCATAGATGGAGGGCAGATCACCAAGACACCGAGCCGAAACCCTAGGACTTGGTTGGGTTTATGACGGAGAAGTTATGGATGGAGAGTGGACAAGGAGAGCCCTTTTAGTACAAATATCTCCGGCGCTGGAGAAATTATATTCGGGCGTTCATTTACCAAAAGCAGTGACGTCCATAGCTACGTCATCATTCTGTATAATGTGATTCTGTGGATGGCGAGAAATTTTTTGGTGAGGATCGCCCACCACATCAGCTATTCACACGCGAATAAATATTCACCGCGCGATGCATGACCCGGACTCACAGCACCACAAAAATTATTATATATATGTATCATACATAGCAATTTTGCTCACATATGTGTCATAATATATCTCATACTAATAATTTTTATCATATATGTATCATAATATATCTCATACGTAGTAAGTTTTATCACATATAAGATATTTTATGATACATATGTGATAAATATTGCTATGTATGAGATATATTATGATATATGTGAGCAAAATTACTACGTATGAGATATACTACGATACATATGCGATAAAACGTATTACGTATGAGATATATTATGATACATATGTGATAAAAATTACTATGTATGAGATATATTGCGATACATATGTGAGCAAAATTGTTACGTATGATACAAATGTGTCCGACTGCAATAATTTCTCTGGCGCTGTGGGTCTGGGTTGCACGCTACGCGGCAGATATTTATTCGCGTGCGGATAGCTGACGTGGCGTGCGATCCTGACCGAAAAATTTCTCGTGAATGCCAGCTCTCTGTTTAATATAATTCTGAGTAGATGTATTATCATTAAAAATAAGATTGAATTTGACCTATTAAAGCCCTATTTGTCGCGAAGATCAAAGTAAAATCAAAATAATATTAATTTTAAAAAATAAAAATAATAATAAATAAATAATTTTTTTCATTCTACATAAATTTTAATATAAAAAATATTATTTTACTTCACAAATTTTATTTTATATTCTACACCAAAATATTTGAATCGAGTACTTTGATCTAAGATGTAAAATAAAGTTGATATTTTATTAAAAATTATTGAGTGTCTGAAATAAAATAGTATTTTTTATATTAAAATTTATGTAGAATAATTAAAAAAATTATTTATTATTATTATTATTATTATTTTAAACTAGTATCATTTTAGTTCTCGCGCCAAATAAGGCCTAAAGTGTATAATATATAATTGAATTAATTATAGCATTTCTATTAACTTAAATTTAAAAAAAAATAGTAAAATTCTAGCAACCAATACTAGAACAAGTTTCAAATTTAAACTCTAGCAATGCATTGAAATGAAAAATTATTAAGAAATATAGTGATTTAATGACCTTAATGTAGTTGTCACTAAATATAATATTATTGTCTTACTAACACCCAAAGTGGGTATGCTACTATTACAAAAATATTAAGTTTAACTCGTGAATGCTAGGTGTGCTGAATCATATATTGTGCATTTTTCTGAATCTCATTATCTCTGTATGATTTATATGTGATTATATTTTCATGTATTTATTTTTCTTATTGTTACTAATACCTTTTCTTAGTGTGAAATAGTTCTTTATTTTTTCAATATATTGTCTATTCACCGCGTTTTTAAACATCATTGATCCTATAACTTGGGACCAATAGGACCGTAAAATATTAATGGGATAATTACCAACATGCCACATAATTTAGTTTTATTTATGCCTTATCCATCCATTCTTAGTTAATTACGCTATGCACACTCAAAACATTACAAAATCTTACATACACACATTTGAGTTAAAACTTAATCAAAATCTATTTGAAAAAAAATATTCTATTAGTAAATCATTAAAATTATATTTTTATTATTAATGTTACATATTTTTCTCTTTCTCAATACTACACTAAAGCGCTGATTTATCCTAAAATCAATTTACATTGCGGATGTCTCCTTCCTTTGCTGCCACCTAAACATTAAGGTTTTATGATTTTCACTCAAAATATATTTAAATATCCTTAAAATAATATGATGAACGGCTCAGATTTTTTGTAATCTAACTATAATTAGGTTATTGAAAAATTACGATTATTCATTATAATAAAAATAAGTTAAAATGTGTGTATGTAAGATTTTATAATATTTTGAGTGTGCATAGCATAATTAACTAAGAATGGATGGGTAAGACATAAATAAAACTAAATTGTGTGGCATGTAGGTAATTATCCCAATATTAATATAGCGAGAAATTGTGAGAAACGATACTTCTCGCTATTGTAGCATGTCGCTCTTCTATTGGGTTCATAATAATTCTCGTGCCTAATAAATTTTCTTAGCTCAGTCATTTTCCAGCCGTTAACACGATAAGAACCTGTTTGATTTTAGGTCTATTTTTCAGCTAATAGTTCTTATTCATGGGAATCAAGTCACAATTTAGAGTAGATTGTACCATAATAGCAAATAAAATTTTAATAAAACAATAATAGCAAATAAAATAAGTTGTAAGAAAATAAAATAAAAATGAAGATTGTATTAAAAAGTATTTGGTGCAAAATAAAATTAACATCAGTGATTTAAAATGTAGATTACACTGAATTTTTTATATCAGCTCTTGAATTTGTGATTGTTTTGATTAGAATTTAGATTTGATTTCACATATTTATTAGTAATGCTATTTAAAATTTAGATTAAAATTGTGATTAAATGGGGTTCAACATGATTTTAAACTTTGTAATTTGAGGCCGTACATGTGATCGGCCTAGATTTATCCACAAACAAAGTAATCTAATGAAGCTTAAAGGAGGCAAGTAAAATCTGATAGCCATCAAATATATAGTAAAATACTTGCGACATCAGACAATGATTCATTTGCTTAGATAGAGAAATGTGAGTGACAGTAGCCAAGTGATCTCGAATTTTAGCTTTTTGACTGCCTTGAAATCTGTACATTTACTAAGATGAAATTACTTTATTACCTTTGTGAAAATAGGTCTATAAATAAAAGTAAAATATTATTAAGATAACTAAGACTTCAGTCTCTATAATTTTTCCTTCTTGGATAATCAACTCACTTAATTAATAGTTTGCTGATCTTCCAGCTACCAAACAGTTGCCGAAACACCACGCTACTAATTGAGAAACATCATCACTCATAGATACACTTTTTTGTGTTCTCGTGCTTTCTATATACATTTTATATAATTAAACTTTTATATAGTGGATTTTAAATCTCAAAGAATGACATCGTGTTTTTTTTTGTCTCTTTGCAAAATTTTCATGGAAAAATCTAACACTAGCTATTTGTTTTATTTTTTAATTTTTCTTTAGATTTTTGATTTATTGCCAAAATATGTGGGTGACTAATTAAGAACAACGTAACCCGTTAAATAGCAAGAAGTTAATGCTCAAAGCAGCTTCCGTTGTAGTCTAGTTGGTTAGGATATTCGGCTCTCACCCGAAAGACCCGGGTTCGAGTCCCGGCAACGGAATATTAATTTTTTCAGTCGAAAAGTAATATCGGACTTTTTCTTGGCCATTAAAAAAATAAAGAAAATGAGTAAATTGCAGCCGGGCCCCTTGGTTGGGAGGACATTAAATATTAGTCGTAGTTTTTAAAAATCTCATTTTTGGTAAAAGTGCTCCATTTTTTATCTCTATTTAAAATTTTACTGTTTTTATACTTTTAATTAATTTGAATAACTTATACATTTTAAAGACCATGGTATCTCTTTATTATTATAATTTTAAAAAAAATTAATAAAAATTTAAAATCTAATTTCTCTCATTTTTATTTTATTCACTTTGAAAATTTAAAATAGTAAAATATTTAATATTAATATTTTATTTTAAATATAAAAAAAATTAATGACTAAAAATAGTCTATAATATAATTATAAAAATTAATAATGATAACTTAGTTTGGACGAAACTATGATATTTTCTATAATCCTGAAAATTTCCTCAATCTTTTTCGTCAAAAAAAAAAAAACCTCAACCTCATATCTTTTCCACATTATCTCATTCACAGAAGCCGTCAAATTTCATTGTTTTTCAATTTGAAAATCTCGCCATGTATTAATGAACTCAGATAAGTATCATTTATAAAAGATAAATAAAAATCTTTTATTACTTTTTATGGGTATAATGCAAATAGATACTTCTAATTTGGACGTATTGCAAGTGAATTCCTCACATCTCTAAGTTAACCACATAGCCAAACATATCTTCTTGTTTAAGGGGGCGTTTGATTCGTTATCTTGGTGTTATGTTATGTAATCTAGATGTCATGACATTTAGATGTAAACTCGAAGCAGTGGAGTTGCGGCCTCCAATAGAGAGACGAAAGAAAAAGGGGGAGAGAGAGGGGGACTACTGTGAAAATTAGGCATTGCACAAAATTTTAAATTAGAAGACTTAAAATGTGCTGAAAACACAAACTTATCTGACCAAATTAAAAAGATCTATTTGTAATTTTCTTTTTTAGTTCATTGTTTGTGGGGTTAATATCACACAACTTTGAACAACAAAAATATTTGAGCAGCTACCAAATAATTGTAGTAGTTGGAAAAATTACCAAGGAAAAAAAAAAAAGGAGATTTGAGAACTCTAAAAAGAATCAAAAGCAATATTACTACATTTCAAGAAGAGAAATTTCCAGCAGATCAGCATCAATTGCTATCCTCACTAAAAAAAAAAAAAAAAATCAGGATAAACATCTCTTTTTATTCAAAAAAATCAAGAATAACTAAAAAATCCTGCCCACATACTATTTATTAACCATCAACATACAAAAACAGAACTATTAATCCACTTTTGAAGAGCAGGAGAGCTTTCAATAGCAGAAGTCACAAGTCTCATCTACAGTTATATACATACAGTAAAATTGCTCTTTAATTCTACAAGTCAAACCTGCTGCATTATCGAAGAAATATAATGGAAGAGAAGATTCAGCAATTTGCGATTATGTGCTTTCCTGAAACTTCTGAGAACGCGATAAAGCGGCTGGATTCGCTTGCAACACTTGAGCAACATCAGGGCAGCCTTCGATATCAGCACTGGATTGAAAAGCTTTGAAGATGTTGCCTTTTTTAACATCTTTTCCAGGCTTTATGCCAAGTGTAGACCAAATTGAGCTCTTTGCAGCCTCATCTGGATCATCAATTCTCAAGGTCTTGGGAATCCATAAGGACCTTTCTAATCCTTCCTCTCGAGGATGCTTGCCTAAGGTCGGAGAACCACTGCCAGAAATTTCATTGTTGTTTGTGGAAGAAGAGGGCGACAAGCCGCCATTACAGCCCACCCAGGGAACATTCCAAGTTCCATTAACCCAGCTGGTCATGGATCCCCAGGTGCAAGAAGGCAAAAAATTCAAAGGAATAAAGGGTGAGCAGAACGCAGGAACAGCCAATACAGGTGGTGGGATCCATGGATAAGCCCAAGGCCCTATATAAGAATGTACATTCTGACCTCCATTTGAGTTACCATGAGTTCCACTCATCCCAGAACAAACTGCATCCCCATGATTATCATCTTCAGTATGTTGATTAGTCGAAGAAGCACAGGAAGCGAATTCCTCATTTTCTTTTGCACAGATGACCTTAGCAGTTCCCTTTTGATCATGAAGATTTACTTCGACAGATGCCATTGATTCACAATGCGGACCATGTGGACGACATTTCAGAGTTTCAGAAATCCCACCAGGCAAAACTCGATGATGAGCTGAATCCGGAGAATCAAAGGTACCCAGAGTCATATCAGATGGAAATATCATTCCAAGATTCTGTAAACCTGAATGCTTCCTTTCTGCAATCATATCAGTTGGGAATATCATTCCTCGATTCTGCAAAACTGAATTCTTATTTTTCCTCCTGCCAGCTCCAACAGGAACATTCCTCATGGTCCCTCCAGCAGTCCAATACCTCTGACAGTTCTTACAGAAGTGTCTTGGTTGGTTGACATTGTGGTTGTTGTAATAACAAAATTTCGTATCCATACTGTTGCAGCGAGGACACGGTAGAATTTTAACTGGCTTCTTAATAACCTTATCTTGTTCGAAGACAATAGCCTCTTTATCGGACTTGGGCTCGGCCAGCGACTTGTCTTCCAAAGTAGAAGATTGTTGATTACATTCCTTGTCATTGTTCAACAGAGGTACGCTAGCTGCTTCATGAAGTACTGAATCTTTTGAAATGTCTAGCATCACATCATTTATTTCTATGCTTGTAATATCAGAATCCTGAATCCAAATTCACCATAATTTATGAATAATAAAACTAATTTGCTATATTTAAAAAGCCGATGGCAAGAAAATGCTCCTTGAATCAATCACATAGGTAACCTGTACAATCAATAAGGAGGTTTGCTTGGACCTGTTGGATATGAATTTTTTTGCATAACTCCACATTTAAAACCAAAAAGACTTCATTAGTTCTGTTCCTAAAAGTTATTAATTATTGAATGATTTGATTATCAGTCACAAGGATAAATAGATATTGAGCATCCATCCCTTCATGATTACAAATGTTCAACTAATAAAATCATAATTACCCCCTAGCTTGATGCATCAAGGAATGTGCTACACAGCTAAACTTATAATAAGTTCATCTTACTAACCAGTACAGGAACTCCATTATCTTATCTATTTAAATTTTAAACTTTCAATAGTTACAGAAAGCCAAAAGACTAAACATGATTAAAAGAAATAACTTTGTAAACCCTCAATATAAACATATGCAATTCAATATACATATGAATCTACAACTTAAACATTGCTTGAATCCTAATGTCAGTGAACCCAATAAATTACCCAATGCGAGCCCTAGATCGATGCTACACAGACATCTTTTAGAGATTCCACATGTGTTTTTGAGCAATATCTTTACAATAAGCTTAGGGGTAACTTAAGTTATCCCAAGTTAACCTACCAAACACTTTTAGCCGTTTGGATAGGTGGGTTAGCTGGGTTAACCCACCAAACGCGTTATAACGCGTTATTTTATCCCTGGGTTAACTAACCCAGCGGGCTTCCCTTACCCCGCCTACTCCTGGGTTTAACCCCAGCCGCGATGCTGGGGTAAGGGCGGAGATCGCGGTTATGCGCTCTCTCGCGCGCGCGATCGCAGGCGCCGGAGTACAGCAACGAGCCGTCTGAGCTCAGAGCCAGCGCATGGACCGCCGATCGGTGCCGATCCAGCGTCGCGACGAGCTCGTGCCGCTTCGCCCTCGCCGGAATCGCCCAGACTCGGATCCTCCGATCGGCCGATCCTGTGTACACGGTGCCGTCATCCGCCACCGCCACCGCGTTCACGGCGTCCTCGTGCGCCGCGACAGATTCGAGGCATCAGAGCCTTGTGGTGGACCAGATCTTTAGGGTTTTGTCCCAGGAGACGGAATAGAGGCGGTCCCCGGCTGCGGCGACGGCGGAGATGGCGTCAGCGTGCTCGATCCAGAGACATTTGCGTATGCGGCCGTCCTGGTGGGCGATTACTATCCTGGGGTTAACTTATTTATTTGCCAAACTGAATTCAAAGTTATCCTAGATTAACCCGGGTTAGCATCCAAACGTCATATTGCAATTAATAACTTACCCCAACTGGGATAAGTTATTAATGGGGTTAAGCTAACCCGGGTTAGCTTATCCTACCCCCTATCCAAACGACCCCTTAAAGATAAATGTGATTAACCCAGAGTACTTACCTTTACCATAGCCTATCCCCTGAGTTAAAGCTCGTGAAGTACTAGCGGCTTACTCTTAGCACCATTTAAGTCATTAAATAGCCTAACATGATCTTGGGTTAATATAGGTTAGCAACTAAACACAATTCTGGGTTAAATTGGCACCCCAAGCTATGGTAACTTATTCATGGGGTTGTATACCCCAAGTTAACTAATCTCATCTCAAATCTAAACAAGCTAGGATTTTGTTAGGTGATTCTCCTATATTTGAATCAGCCGCTGCACCTTTTCTCTCTTTCTCCGTCCGTATTTGCATATGATCTTCCACACGTAGTGAAATCCACCACTGCACCAAGACGTAGCACTATTCTAAGCAGAACATCGTTAATCTGTAAGTTTGCTTGCGACTTGTGAGATTATCTCTACTCTCATCTCTTCCGCAACAGATTCATTCCTAGATTTGTCAAGTAGGTATGCACAAAAACCTTATACATCTTGATAGAATTACGCATTGAAAGATCAGAGCTCCAAAGTAGAGCAACAAGCAAACCGAATCTGTAGAGAAGCTCGAGTTATTAGCTCCGGCATCAATGAAACCCACGGCATTAAGGATCGACGACGCAAGAAAAGAAGCAACGTCGGACTCCAAACTCAGAAGCAAGCCAAATGTCATAGTAGCATGAAGTTAACCACAAAGTCCAAACCCTAAAAAGGCAAGTCTAAACCGGACTCACCTTATCGTTAAGTTCCGATTCCAGGCAATCGGTAACCTCGCCGGAAACGTTATCGGCAGAAGGCGGAGGCGGCGCCTGCTCCGGCGGCGGCTTGTAGTCCAGCAAATGGATGGCCCTGCCAAAGAGCTTAATTGCTGGATCTCTTGCGTCAGCCATCCTCCCTCCTTCGCACCACCAACGCTAAATCCAAAAAAATCGAATCGCATATAATCCCTCTCTATCGATTAGTATTTGAAGGAGAAGGAGGAGAAGAAGAAGAAGAAGAGGGGAAAGGGGCCGACTTGGATGAAGAGAGGGGAACGGTGACCGGCAGATGCCGGTTACCCAGTCTTTCTCGTGTTCCACGTCAGCACCGGGGAGGTGCGGAGAAAGTCTACCGTAGTCTCTTGGCTAATCGAATTAAAAAATAAAATAAATTATTTATAGTTCTCTGCTGCTCACCAGTAAATAAATTTTGATGTACATTTTTAAAAATTCTTCCTTTTAAGTTTTTATTTTATAATTGTAGAGATTTATTACGTCTTTTTTGCATTATTTTTAAATCCTTCAAATCCTGAAGATGCAAATAAAAAATAAAAAAATAAAAAAAAATGAACCAAAATTTATAAATCAACCATAGAAATCTATCAGTGTAATTAATCAAAATAATAATATAAAAATGATATATTTAATCGTATAATTTTCTCTAATTTTATGTTCTCCGCATTACTACGTATAACTAGGTGGCTGAATATCGTATTTGTTGTGTTAATTGAACATAGTAATTCCTTCGATGAAGTCATGTTGGCCATCCTAAACTTAAAATTTTATCGAAAAAGTTAATGAATGGTGACCGATTCACTTTTATTAATTTGAATTAAGCCCATGGGCCTCTCTAGTGGATCATAGTGGGCTTGCCTTAGTAAGCCAGAATTTTATTTTGCTAATTAAATTTTATTTTATAATTAGAATATTCAAATTTCGAAATATTATTTTAATAAAAAGATACATTTAAAAGATGCGTCTCTTGAAAAGATGCATTTAAGAGATGTGTCTCTTAATTAAATATCACTTTTAAATATCTTTTGGTTATTAAATTAATCTTAAAAAATATCTATAAATATCATATATATTTCTATAATCTTGTTGTTAGAGAGTTTTGATATTTTGCTGTATCCTGAAAGGTAATTACATTTATACTGCAAATTTACCTTAAAGAACGTGTTAATTAGCCTCAAAATTTTCATTATTTTATTTTCCTTACAATGCTGCAAATTAGAGTACCTAAAAAGAAATAAACATGCATAAAATATATAAAAATATT